>JNBR01002129.1:0-49082 GCA_002081595.1 Achlya hypogyna | reverse complement strand
ATCACGGACGACCACATTCAGTACTTTTTGTACCAAATGCTGGTTGCGATCAAGTATGTGCACTCGGCTGAGGTGTTGCACCGCGATTTGAAGCCGTCCAACATCCTCGTCAACTCGGACTGCGACGTGAAGCTTTGCGACTTTGGCCTCGCGCGTGGCGTCAATGGCGTCGATGCAGGCCTGACAGAGTACGTGGTGACGCGGTGGTACCGCGCACCGGAGCTGCTGCTCTCGTCCAAGTACGACAAGCCCATGGACGTGTGGGCGATCGGGTGCATCCTCGCCGAGATGATCGGGCGGCGGCCGCTCTTCCCGGGTCAAGACTATCTGCACCAGCTCAAGATCATCATGGACGTCGTGGGCTCCCCTGAGGAGGACCAACTCGACTTCATCACGAACCCCAAGGCAAAGCGCTTCATCCTGCGGCAGCCCAAGAAGCCGCGCGTGCCGCTCTCGTCCATTTACCCACGGGCGACAGCACTGTGCCTCGACCTGCTCGAAAAGATGCTGAGCTTCGACCCGCGCACACGCATCTCAATCGACGACGCACTCGAGCACCCGTACCTGGCGCAGGTGCGGGACGCCTCTGTGGAGACGGCGTGCCCGACGCCGTTTGACTTTGCTTTTGAGGACTGCGAGCTCACGCGGAAGAAGCTGCAGGAGCTCATATTCGAGGACGTATGCCACTTCCACCCCGAGACGCTCGAGGAAGGGGACACGCTGAGCGCCGAAGCCGTTGTGTAAGGCGATATGTAGTAGTATATGAGGAAGCAACACGGGTCTATATTTGTACGACGAGGCTGGCGCGGATAGCGGCAGCGTACGCCTGCAGCAGCGAGACGTCCGACGGGAAGCGCCGCAAGCCCTGCATGAGGATGATCTCCTGGTGGATGGGGCGGGCGTCCGGCGACAGCGCCACCGGTTGCTTGTAGAGGATCAGCACGTCGGTGGCCGAGGCGGCGCGGGCGATGACATGCGCGTCTTCCACCAGCCGCGTGAACACGGCGCGCCAGACGCGAGGTGCAGCAGTGGGAAAGGCTTCAACGCACACGTCGAAGCGGCGCTGGACACAGGCGCGCCAGGCGGGCGTCTCGTCGACTTCGGCGGCCCACGCTCGGCTCGAGGCGCCGAGACAGCCGAGGGAAGGAGCGTCGAGGAAGCTCAGCAGCACGTCGTGCACGAGCGCGGACGGTAGCGAGTTCATTGCGCCAGCGTTGAAATGGCAGAGCACCCGTTTCGTCCTGAGTCTCCATATGGATGGACAAATGGGTCTCCATCGGAGAAGACCGTTCGGAGCTCCATCACGAGTTCTGTGCCCAAGGAGGTGGTACAAACCGAGTTCAAGGCTACTAAGCACTGCGTCTTACATCGCATGTTGGGCTTCCGGTCGCCGGAAATTCATGTCGTCGCGCGGCGCTTGCTCATCAAGACTTGCTCGTCAAGACCCCACTGCAACGCCTTACGGGTCATGGCCCCAAGGCGTCCGCGGCAATTCGAAGACAGCCACTACAGAGCACAACCATATACAAGAGCAAGCATCGCCCGTCTTGGACAACCAGTTCACACAAGATTTGAACGCAACCACCCGCCGGCGGACATCCTCATGCCCAAATTCTTCCGCGACTACTGCTCAGAGAGCTGTACAACGCTGCTGATGAACGGCACCATCAAGATCGACATGGGTACCGTTATATTCTTGTCTGAGCACCGGCCCGCAAGCGGAATGGTCGAGGTCATGGTCATCGTGGCGCACCAACGCCCGAGTTCATTGTGCGCTTCTAGCCCAAATCCCGTCGGAAGGCTGCACTACGCGCGCTAAGACGGGTCGGCCTTCAGCGGTACTGGTCTAGGGCTCAATTCCGCTCAACCCACCGCTCCGAGGGCTTCACGTTTCGCTCTTTTCCTTGGACCGCCGCCAATGGTCAAACTGCAGTGCTATCAAGCGCAAGCTCAAGACCAATTGGATCTGCAGTGCACTCCTCAAAGATGAATACCACTATGTCTCCGACGCATCGAGGCATGTACCGTTTTTGAGCCCACACACCACAGATGCTCCCGACCGTGAACATCTCGGGCGATGGAGTCGCCTGTGACCAGGTTGGCATGACTGGTATCCATGCATTTAATGCATTGATTGTCCATGCCAAATCTTCCTGGTACCTACGACGGATTCACGAGGCGGGCGAAGGCGCTCTGGGGGTCGGCGAGTAGAGCTTGTGGCGCATCGCACTCGACGAGGCGGCCCTTGTCGAGAACAAGCACGCGGTCGCAGTCGAGAATTGTGTGCGTGCGGTGCGCCACCGTGAGCACCGTGGCCGCGGCGAAGGCACTGCGCAGCGTCTACGGGCGGCAAGCGTCAAGCGTCGGTGCAAGCGGCGGCACGCACCTGCTGCACCTCGTGGTCCGTGGTGTGGTCGACGCTGGCCGTCGCTTCGTCGATGCACACGACTTTGGCTGCACGCAGCACGGCGCGCGCGATGCCGAGCAGTTGCACCTGCCCACGACTGAGCACGTCGTCATCGCCTGCAGCAACCGGTGTCTGCAGTTTGAGCGGGAGCGCGCGTACGGCGTCCGCAAGGCAGCACTGGGCCAGAGCCGCCCACACCTGCGCGTCGTCTGCCTGCTCGAGTGGGTCAACGTTCGAGCGCAACGTGCCCCGAAAGAGCATTGCGTCCTGCGGCACGAAGCACAGCGCCGCACGCAGCGCCGGCAGCGCCACGTCGCGCACGTTGACGCCATCAATAAGGATTGCGCCCGTCGTGGGCATGGTGCGGAAAAGTGCGTGCAACAATGAGCTCTTGCCGGCGCCTGTACGGCCGACGACACCGATTTTCTCCCCCGGCGCGAGAACGCACGACACGGCCTCCAACGCGGGCGGACGGCCGACACCGTAGCAGACGCCGACGTTGCGGAACTCGACGCGGCCTGTGGCGGGCCAGAGAGGCCCTGGGGCACTGCCTTCGTCCGGCTCGCTCTCGAGCGCCGCGTACTCGTTCACACGCTCGACCGCAATCATATTTTGCTCCGTGGCAATGAAGCTACCAAGGATCGCGTTGCACTTGCCGACGAGCGGCAGCGCGTAGATGAGTGTGAGCCCGAGTGCGCCCGCGGGCACGGGCCGCCCGACGCTGCTGGCGATGGCAGCGTAAACGCCGATGGCGGACGTGAGCACGACGCCGAGCGCGTCGAGGCGCAATCCGAACCAGGCACCGGCGGTGGCGCCGAGGAAGGCCGTGCGCTGCGACGCGGCGAGGAGGCCGAGGTAGCGTTGGTACCACTGCGTCTGGCACCGCAGACCACGAAGCACGGTGAGGCCCTCGAGTGTCGCGTGGAAGTGGCCCACAAGCGGCGACTGTGCCACGGCCTCAAGTCGCCGCAGGTGGCGCGACGTCGGCCGGTAACGACGCTGCAGCCGGGCGTACGCGACACCGAGCGGCACGAGCAGCAGCAAAACGAGCGGCGTAGTTACAAGCAACACGACGAGCGAGCCCGCGATCTCGGCGGCGTCTTTGATGCAGATGTTGAGAATAAACGGCAGCGACTCGTCGACACCGTACGTGTCGCCGCCGAGGCGGTTGAGGATGCGGCCCGACGGAGTCGCGTCAAAGAACGCTAGCGGCGCATGGAAGAGTCGGTCGACCAGTGTCGCGTAGAGCTGGTTCGCGGCACGGAGTCCGCCAAACGCGAAGAGGAATGCGCGGCCTGTGACAGCAGCGATGTTGAGCGCCGTGAGCAGCAGCAACCCGTGAGCAAATGTCAGCGGCGCCACTGCGTGGTGCGACGCGTACTGCGCGACCCAGTAGTCGAGGCCGTTGCGGGTCGCTTGCATAGCGACCACGGCGACACCTAAGCCCAGTGCCACGGGCCACCCCATTGCACCAAAGTACCGCCGCCATACCTACGCACGCGTCAAGGCGGCTGCCGTGAACGCACGTACCGCTGGCGCGATGACGCCGTCTTCGCGGTGCTCTTCGGTCTCCTTCTCGTCCTTGGCGGCCGGAGTCGCCGGCGCAGCCACCGCGTCCGCAGCGGCAACACCTTCGTCGTTTCCCGCTCCTTGTGCTCTGGCGTGGCCGAGCATACTTTGGAACTGCCCACCCTCGGCTAGCTCGTCAAAGGTGCCGGCCTGCGCGATGCAGCCGCCGTCGAGCACGAAGATGGTAGCCGCTGGCAGTGCAGGGAGGAGGTCCACCGCGTGCGTGGCGATGACGAGAACGGCGCCCGGGGGCAGCACGCCCGGCAGCCGCGCAAGCACAGCTGTCGCTGTCGGGCGGTCAAGGCCGCTGAGGCAGTCGTCGAGAAGGTACAAGGCCGCGCGCTGGTATAGCGCCCGGGCGAGCCCTACGCGGAGCCGCTGGCCGCCGCTGAGGTTGGCGCCGGCCTCGCTGAGCACCGAGCGGTCGCCCAGTGGGAGTACGGCGAGGTCCGGCTCGAGGCAGCACGCGTGCAGCACGCGCGCGTAGCAGTCGGCGTCCTGCACGGAGTCGTCGTCGGCGAGCGTGATATTGCGGCGCAGTGTTGTGGGGCAAAGCCACGGCACCTGCGGCGCGAACGACACGGCAGCACCGCGCGGCGCAAAGCGCTGTCCGCCGACCAGCGGCATTTCACCTAGAAGCGCGAGCAGAAAGGACGTCTTGCCGCTGCCGACAGCACCCGCGAGCACGAGTATGTCGCCCGCTTGCAGCTGCAGGTGGTCGACGTCGATGGCGAACGCTGCGGTCTCCTCGCCCTGGAGAAGCGGTGTCGCGGGCCCGTCGTCTGCGGCAGCTGCCGCCCAGGAGAAGCGGCATGCGCGCCATGCAAAGACTGCTGTGCCCGAGGGCGTCTCTTCAAAGCCCGCGGCAGGCGCGGCTTCGGGAAAGAGGAAGGCGCGGAGGCGCAGCGCCGAGACGCGGGCCTCGAGGAAGCCGTTAATAATCCACGGAAAGTAATTCATGGGGAAGATGAGCCGGTCCAGCAGCGCGATGGCCGTGAAGGCATTGGCCGCCGTGAGGTCTCGCCCGGCGTAAATGACTGCGACAAAAACGGACGACTGCACTATCACAGGCGTCGACGCCCAGAACACTACGCACAGCGCGTCGAGGTACTTGCGCACACGGAGCCGGTGCATTTCGCGCGTCCGCGCCGCCTGCATTTTGCCAAGGTAGTGATCCATCCACGCCAGCAGCTAGCCATGCATGAGCCCAGGCAATCGGCCGCCAACACCTTGAGGACGCGGACACTCTTGAGCGCCATGGCGCTCCATTCAACGCGGTCATCGCGAAACTGCAGCATGGCGCGTGTGACTGTCTGCAGCGTCTTGCCGAGCCACGCTTGAATCGGGAGCATGACGCCGAGCACAACGAGGCCGGCGACAAAGGCGTACGACACCTCGCGCCCGAGGAGGTAGAGCGCGATAGCGATCTCGACGGGGATGAGTACCATGTCGAAGACGGAGCCCGGCATGCCAACGAGCCGCCCGAGGTCCACGGAGATGTAGTTTGTGAGCTTGCCCATGCCAATGCCGCTCTTCTCGATGACCGAGAGCTCGAGTGTGCGCGCATAGATGGCTGCCATGAGGCCTGCGCGAAGGCGAATATCGAAGCGCGTCCACGCCAGTCCTAGTACCACTGAGAAACTTCGCGGTATTGAGAAGCATACCGTATTGGGACCCGGAGAGGGCGCTGAGCACGGCTTGGGCGCAGATGGCGGCAGCGAGCAGGTAGCCCTTGGCGGGCGTCGGGTGGGCCGCCCACTCGAGGAACTCCTACGCGGCCGTGAGCGACGCGGGGACAGCAGCCGTGCCTTGATGAGAAAGGGGCTTGCGAGCGAAATGAACTTGTTGCAGGCGGACCAGAGGCCGAAACCGAGGACCTCCCAGCCGTAGAGGTGGCGGAGCAGTCGCAAGAAAGACGGCGACGCCGCCCGGCGCTCCCGCAGCAGCGCGGCTTGGAACGCATGGCTCGCCGAGGCTGTGTTGTCCTGACGCGGCAGCAGGGGGATGTCGGCCATCTCAAACCGCCGACACAACCCGAGTTTCACGAATGGCGTGACCCAGCCATATACTAGTCGTGACAGGAGGGACGCGTGCTCGTAGGGGCTCTCGGTGGCGGTGCACTGCGAGTGCCGCGGGGCACTCGGTAGTAGGGCGAAAAAGCCAAGCAGTACCGTGAGGCCGCGTACACCGACGAGACAAATGGCGTCGTATCGAGCCACGACGAGCGGCTCCGAGACGAAGCGGTGGCATTCGACGCCAGCTCGAATGACGAGAAGGAGCCGAATGAAGCCGAATTCGGCATCGTCGAGTAGCAATGCAGCGTAGAAAGTCCACGCGACGCCTTGCGCTGCGAGACCAATGTCCTGCCAGAAGGGTGGACGGCAATATACATGGCCATCGGTACCTGCGAAGGCGTCGTCGTGCGGTGTTGTATGCTGTTGATCGCAAAGAAAGCAATACAAAGGAAGACCTGGAGTACGGCGAGCGCATATTTTAGGCGTAGGCATGGCCGCTCGACGCTAGGTACAGCAACACGCTCACGAAGGAGGTTGTGCTTACGCCACATGCAGGCGAGCATGAACATGACAGAAAGTGCTTTTCGAAGATGAGAGAGCCACTAGGCATCTATCGGTACCATCAAGGATAGCCGCTCGGGAGCAGTCAATGGCACCGCAATACTGCGGCCACCAGCTTGAGGCCATGATCGCTCACTCGTGGCAACTATGGCTCAGGCCCAAGTCAACCTGATCTTCGAAATATGACAAGCGAAGTTCGTAGATACGTGTGTTTCCTTGTTTTCGAAGCGTTTTATGACATCAGAGTTTCAATGGATTCCGATTCGAGCGCAATCCGATTCCCCGCGCTATTTCTTGGGCACAGGTGGGACGCTAAAGTCGATTCGCGCGACGTCGCTCCGGTCCAAGACGACAGCCTCGCCCAACTGCGCTGCGTTCTTGGCTTGTTCCGCGAGAGCTTGCAGGCGCTGGTACTCGGCTCGCTGAGCAGCTAGCTTTTCGTCCGCTCGCTTCTCTTCGGCAGTCTTCATCTTTGTTTTAAGAATGATTCGCCAAATCAAGTCGGCAACAAAGCCGGGCAGCCACACCGTGTCCGTGTACTAGATGGCCCAGTGGTGGTGAGCGTCAAGAGTCAAGTTTACCTTGATGAGGTCGCGAACACAGGTGGTGTGGCTGCGAACCGTCGCCCACTCAAGTGAATTCAAATTGGCCTAGGAAACAACACTGTGGATGGTATCGAGCCGTGTGTCAGAATACATCGTAGTCAGCGATGAGTAGATCCTTGAGGTCTCCTGCCTTGAGCAGGGCGATCGCGGCCTGTGTGTGCCCCGCCCAACAAGCCAAGTGCCTATTGGAATGTCGGCTCTCACAACGGCAGAAGCCAGTACAATGGAATGCTGCCATTCTACGCCTAATTCATCAGCTTGTGGCTAGGAGACACCTCGTCTTTACGTCGTCTTTCGTGTACACATCGGCGCCATGGGCCAAAAGAAATTCGACAGCCTCCACAACACCCCCTTTGGCGGCCCTACGTGGATGTGAGCTTGTCTGAAGCTCAAAATGACGTGCCAGTGCAGTGGGGTCTGGTGCATCTACATTGGCCAATGTCGATGACGTCAAAATGTGGTTTGAAGAGGCACGTACCATCCAGGGATCAGCCGTTGTGTGCACTGAGATGCCTTCGACGAGAATTAAGTGGCGCAGGCGCAGCATATTTCCTTGGATCGAAGACCAAAAGATGTCACTGCATACTGTGCGCCGTAGATGAGCTAATGGCGCAACAAAGGTCACCGTACAAACTTCGGACGGGGCACAGACGTAGTTGTCAAACGGTGTGCGGACCTTCCGAGGTTCTGTGTAAATGCGCACTTGCACAGGCGCCTTGCGGCGGATGGCACGCATCTTCTTGAGACTCAGCGCTATGTATGAACGCTCTCTTTGAAAGTACCCAGTCTTGGGTGTCGCGGGATCTTTCGGCTTTTTCTTTTCCTGTCATAGTGGTTTACTACGACCAGCATAGGGAACTTGCTTTCTTGGCCTTGGAAACGGAATCACTCTTGGGAACAACGTCGTCGGAGAAAGCCTTTGCATTGGGCGCTGGAGAGGCCACAGATAAACTCGGTGGTGGGGCTACTTCAATTGCATTGTTTTCGAGCGTGATCATGTCTCCATCGTCTTCTTTGAAGGGCTCGAGCGTCCGGTCGAACTCATCGCCCGTGAAGCCTTCCACGTTTTCGTCGTCCGTGGACATTCCATGCGCATCGCTCTAGCATCGGCATCACGACATGTCACCGATTGATGTGTAAGCCCACGTTCTCCGCGGCATCCTCGTCGGTTTCCAGTGGCTCGTCATCGCCACCGTCTTCAAAAGGACTGTCCGCCTCGTTCTACAGAATATCTCGCCTTCATATTCGGCTGCCTCGTTCGTACTGCTTGTTCATCGATTCCGCCGTCGTCACTGCGAGACGCGTCTGCGGCGCCGCCGTCCCGCGACCCTTCAAGATCCATTTCTTAAGTGCAACTTGCGGCCCAATCAAACTTCGCCAAATTAGGAAAAATCCACCAAATAAACTAGTGGAAAATCTCTGAAGCACACGACACAAACATGTTATATGGTTTCGCCACGATGGACGCATGATCTACTTCTGCTTCTTGGCCTCCATGCACACGGCGCGGTCGACCGAGATGGTCTGCTGGTACGGGTGGTAGCGCGCATGGAACGGCTTCTTCATGTCCTCGTAGAAGTCACGCATGCGCTCCTTGGCGTCCGAGAGGCTCTCAGCCACGTAGTACACCGGCTGGTACGTCGTGATCGGGTACTTCTGCTTGGCGGCCTGGTAAGGGTCCCACGGGCGGTACTCGGGGAAGGCCATCTCACCACCAGCCGGGCGGGTCGGCGAGCACGCATACTCGAGTTCACCAAAGCTCGAGAGGAGACCGGCACCGTACGCCTTCTTCTCGCCGTGCTGCATGCAGACACCGAACTCGACTGAAAACCAGTAGCACGTTGCGAGACGCTCAATCTCTTCGTCCGAGGCGCCGAGCGACGCGAGACCAATCTCGTGCGAGAAGTCGGCGAAGTCAGGGTCGGCAAACATAGGCGCGTGGCCCATAAGCTCGTGGCAAATGTCCGGCTCAGGCGTATAGAGGGGCATCGTGTGGTGGCGCAGGTACTGCGTCGAGAAAAAGACGCGGAAGGCCAGGCCGTTCAAGAAGTCGCGCGACGAGAGGAGGCCTGTGACCGGGCGAAGCGTGAAGCCCGTGCATTGCTTGAGAAAGTCGGAAATGTCCTGGGCCTGCGGGATGTTGTCGACGGCGTAGCCACAGTTGTTTTCGAGCAGAGGAAGAATGGCCTTGAATTCATCGCACGCGTGCTTGGCCCAAAGGTCCTGCATGCGTGAGTACACAGTTCCCCAAGTCTTGATCTCATCAGGGGTGTAGTCGATCCGCGGGATCTCCTGGCCTTGGCGAAACTTGAGCGCAATGTCTGTGAGCTGGTCGCGGCGTGCGCGGTACACCTTGTCATTGAAACCCGGGTGGTCCGACTCGAGCTCGTCACCAGCGTCAAGTGTCTGAGCGACAGAGCAATCGAGGTCCTTGATGTTGCGCGGGAACCAAGCGACCTTCTTAGTGTTGATGACTGTCACGGTCTTGCAGTGGCGCTTGAGGTCGTCAAGCAGGTCAATCGTAGCCTCATCCTCCGGCCGGCCATCAAAGTCAATGTAGAAAGAATAGTCGGCCGTCGACGACTTCACGGGCCGCGACTCAATGCGCGTCATGTTGACCTCGTGCTTCCAGAAGAATTTAAGCACGTCTTGAAGCGACCCAGGGGTATCGCACACCTCGACCATGAGCGACATCTTGGGCTTGCACACAGCGTTCGACGTCGATGTCGACGGCGTCATCGTGGCAAAGAGGCGGTTAGCACCAACCAAAGCCGGCGCGGGCATGGCGGCAGTCATGGCACGGGGCACAGCAGCCATGGCACTCAGGCGGGCGGGCTGGCGCACGAGCTGGCGCGCGGTCTTGGTGACAGTGCGGCGAAACATGGTCGGCAAAATCAAAACTGAGCCACACCGTTTTGTGGACAAAAACCGCTGCAAAAAAAATGCCTGGGGCAACCGAGGCCTAGAATAAGGGCGCGATGCCAGGAAATTCGGTCAAAAATAGCAAATTTCGGATGTTTACAAGTCAATATTTCGGGCTGCACGGGGAATTTGTATGGGGCGAAGGCTCCGGGGCCGGACGGCTGCTCCAGTGGGAGCCTCGAGCCATCTGCGCTTGAACTACGCGTAATGGGCGACTTGATTGGCCGTGTCCCACCCAGCCGAAATCGCCACGCGGCTCCAGCTGCAAGAGCTCTTGCCGTTTGTATGGCCCCGCCGACATGAGCCTTATTCCGGGTCAAGCGGACGTGACGCATGGTGAAGCACGCGCGCAAGAGGCTCCTTGGAGGCCTCAAGCAGGTGCTTGTGACGACTAAAGAAGTCGGGGAACGCCACACAAAAATGCCAACGTGCTTCTGGTGGCCAGCGCCCGCGGAAATTTCCGTGGGCAAATTGGTGGCTGGCACGACCACGCGTGTTTTTGTTGAGGCCATCGGAGCACGGCATCCGAGTGCGTTGGGCTGCTCATGACCATCGACGGACCATTTTGGCCCCGCGCGACGCGGCATCGCCAAGTTCAAGCGCGAAGGTATCTTTTTGGAATTCCAGCCGATCTTGCATCCAGCTGCCATGACGCGGGGGTGACAAAGGGCACTGTTTACAAATGCGCCGTGGACCTCATTTGTAAACGCTCCTTGTTTACAAATAAGGTCCGCAAGAAGGCCCGAGACTCGAACCGTGGTTGGGGCCTTCGTGCTGGCCTCTGCAGTGCATAGAGTAGCAGATATGTGTGTGACGCGGGCCATGGACTCGAAAGTATGCGCGGCAGGGACCTTGTCCGAGGAGCTGGCACCGCTCGGGCGGATCACAAATGCATCGTCAACGCGATACCAAGGCGATGTCGCCACTCGTCGCTACGACTGTGTCCAGAGTGAAGCACTGGTCCATTCACTGCCGTAGAGTTGAATGGTTTTGCCGCTGAAGCTTCTTAAATTTACCCAGTGGGTGGATGCCCCAGTAAATGCACGAGAAGACTTTGTTTGCGGACGAGCGTGAACTAGTACATAGCAGAGGTGATGTACAGTATTGGCGTTTTATGTCAGCCTGAGGTCTTAACAGGGCTGTCCATCGACTGCACGAATACATCAAGCTGGCCGAGGCGCTGCTTGTAGCTCTGGAACTCGGTTGGAGTCAATGGGCTCAACTATACAACGCATGAGGCGGGACAACAAGCAAGGGCACCAACGTAGCCGAGACCTAGTTGACATCGCCGCACTGTCGAGTCAGATCCCGGAAGAACCACGTCGAGCATTGCAGCGTCGTGGTCTGGGATGTTAGCCACAACCGTCCCCACAAGAAGCAGTCGATGATCCCGCAGTAAGGCAGCAAAGGCCACATCTGCAAGGTACACGGCAACAAAGTCATTGGGCTACGAATGATCACATTCACTTCAAAGAGCGGTCACGATGGAGACAACCTGAGCAAACCAACCTCGTGGTGGTGGGCACTCAATGTACTCTTGTTGGATCAAGGCTGCGACGGCGATAGATGTGTCCTTCTCAGGGCTATCTCCCTGCACGTGCACCGTTGCAATTCCTGTGGCTTTGTCTAGATCGCGGACCATCGCGAGGTACCACGCATGGAGCCATCGCTTCAGCACGAGCATGCGCGATCTTGTGCGGGTGCCGTGGGGTTCCACCAATCAAACAGTCCCGTTGCCAACAAATCTTTAATAATAGCCAATCAGCGACGGTATAGTATACAGAAGCTGTCGATATCGAAGCTTCAGTTCCCAACACGATGGACGCGCAGCTCGAGAGTCGCATGTCGGCCGCGACGGAGGACGAGGCCAAGCAGGCGACTCCCAAGGCCACAACACGTACATGGAGCGGACTAAAGATCACACAGTTTCGGTCTCGTCGGGCTTCCGCTCCGCCGGAGACAGCCACACCACAGCCACCTGCTGGAGGGGTCTTTCACCGCAATGCCGACGTGAAGGACTACAAACCGGAAGTGCTCACAACATTTAACCGCGCCATCGATGAGAAGGATTGCAGCGCAGTGTTGCAAGCCGTGACAATGCACCCGAAGCTTGTGCGGCTCCAATTTCAGGTAATAAGTTCTTGAACCCAAGAAGCGGCCGCAGCTCACTAAAGGACGATGGCATTCTCTTGCACCGTGTGTGCAACTGGCCAGCAATCGAAGCATCGCTGGAGCTTATCGAGCGATGTGTTCAAGAATATCCTGAAGGCACTGCGTTTATGGACGAGGTAATCAATCGGTAGCGCATCTGACGCCTAACGTGTCTACAGCTGGGGCGCACTCCTTTGCACTACCTTTGCATGAATCCCGCCGTGACCGTGCGCGCCATTCAACTCCTCGTCGAGGGTTTTCCCGTCTCGGCCGCGATGTGCGACAAGGAGTCGTTTCTTCCAGTGCACTACCTTTGCCTCAACTCCTCGCAAACCATAGACATGACCATGATGCTGCACAACTACGAGACATTCTCCCTTCGGAACCGGGTTCCGTCAACTCGCACTCGTTCGCGACACCCACGGCCGCGTAGGATGGACGAACTCCGCTGCATTGCCTCCTTCTTCGCCGCGACTGCGAGTTCGAGCTCTGCGCCACCGTCCTCTCGCTCGCACCTGAGACTACAAACATCGCCGACAACGTACGTTCGCCTTGGTGGACCAGTATCTAAGGCTAGCATGTCCAGGTGGGGCGCACAGTTCTCCACTCGGTCTGTGCCCACCCAGCCCACTTGGACGGCCAGCTGCTGCAGCTCATTTTGACGGTCGACACGACGGTAGTTCAGCGGAGCGACATGGTTGGAGTCACGCGCGAATGGCGCGCAGATGATTGCTTTCGGGTAGAGAGGCCAACTCCCCTTGCATCTCCTTGTCGCCAACTCCAACGTTACCGTTGCGGCTGTCGCGCAGCTTCTCCACGCCTTCCCTGGTGCCGTGGATGTTGTCGACGCGGTGCTTCCAGCTGTTGTGATATACTCGCTTATGGCTGCTTAGCACGGCCAGTCTCCGCTGCACATTCTCTGTGGCAACGAAGCGTTGTCGATGAGCCTGCTGGACGAGTACACAGCCGTTTGCTCGGTGTACCCCACGAGCCTGCTTTGGGTCGACGACGTGCGCTGCAACGCGTCGCGTGGAAGCTCATGTTGCCGCCTAGGAAGCGTCAACGAGTCTGCACATCCTGTGCGTCAACGCGGTCATGACGACCGAAATGATCCTTGCCCTCTACGCATTGAACCCGGGTGCAGCGTCCGCGGTCGATAAGGTGCAGATCTTACTCCGCCCGGGCCCTGACCTTGACCTAGTACGGCTGTACTCCGTTCCATTACGCGTGTGCGAATGCTGGTATTTCGATCGAGCTCATTTGGCTTTTCCTCGACCATGCGCACGGCATTACCAGTGTCGTGGACCAGGTGAGGTTCCCCTTCCGACTCGGGCTCAGCTGTCTCCTGTCTCCAGCGCGGCAAGACGCCGCTGCATTACCTCGTTGCCAACGCCCACGCGTCAGCGGAAATGATTAGCATCGTTTTCGATGCCGACCCCACGGCTTCGCAAGTCACCGATCACGTACGTCGAGGTCGATCGCATCGGCCCAGGGTCGGTCGTCTAGGCCATGAAGCTCCCGGTGCACTACGTGATCGAGAACCCCGCAATTCCGTCGGCGCACGCTTATCGCCTCCTGACAGGAGGCGCGTCCTACCGGCAGCGCTACGTTCTTCACGACCGCGCCGTCACCGAGTTCTGCACCGTGGCCTTCGAGAATGCAGGAACCGCCGACGAGCTGTTCACGACGACTGACACCGCTTCCGATGGCGGGGCCGCCGTGACGCTGCACTATTGCTCATCCGCCGCAGTCCACCGCCACCTCATCGCTCTCTACACTGCCCTCCACGCGACCCCTGTGAGCTACCTCCAGACCCTCTCGCGCTGACGCCAAGCGTAGGCGGCCAAGCCAGTCGTTATGCCGCCACTGCTCGACTCGTTCGAGAACGCGCGCCGCCGAATTCGCCAGTCTGCGTAGGCGCCTGATGAGACCACACGCGCTCACAGCATTTAGCGGCACGTCGCGCATCCTCGAGTACTGCGTCGTCACAACGACGCCAAAGGCACCCCTAAGCGACGGAAGGGATGCGGCCGACGCGGCGCGCGTCCTTCGGAGCGTCAGCGGCTGCCTCGCCCACTGGCACCACACAGCTCTCGTCGCCCACGGCAACATTGTGCGTCGTCCTCGTTCGGGTCTGCAGTTATACGGGCCTAGACGCCCCACACCATCTTCTGCCATGACCAGGAGTACGTCGTCTACCCCGAGTACGGCAGCACGAAGCTCCATGACACGCGCGACGCCTTGTCGTTTGCGGTGCAAGCAATACGCTACTGCGCCCCTGAGACCGCCCGCGCTCTTCTTGGCGGGACCTCGCTGCGGCCGACGCCGGCCTCGGATATTTGGCAGCTCGGTTGCACCGTGTAGGGCCAAACAGTCTGAACGC
This sequence comes from Achlya hypogyna, assembly GCA_002081595.1. NCBI lineage: Eukaryota > Oomycota > Saprolegniomycetes > Saprolegniales > Achlyaceae > Achlya > Achlya hypogyna. The sequence goes on along the minus strand of JNBR01002129.1, from coordinate 34,469 downwards.
GCGAAAGGTTAACCGGTCTGCAGGTTTGAGGTGGCCACGGGCACATCGTTTCTTGAAACCATCGCGCCGTTCGCAGCGCACTGCTCGTTCGAGGAGGTGTACCACATTCTCGCCTCCATCAACGACCGCGTTGTCGCCCACGTGCTCAAGAACGTCCGTTCCGATGTCCAGCACCTGCTCAGACACGTGCTGGTTCCCAATGCTGCATCGCGGTGGACGGCCGTGCAGCTCGTGGCACGTGCCAGCGACTGACGCCGGTGTCATGCAACTTCTCCATAGGAAGCGTGCGAGGGCCTCATTGCGCCGCCTATCTGCTCTACCGTCGAGGCACTCGCGTCCATCGCTGGGTTTTGCTGACGTTCCCCGCTAGAGCGCACCCGATGCCACAGCTTCGGAAAATCAACGCCTAACCGACGAAGTGGCTTCGCTGCGCGCCGTGGTGGTCGACACCAAGACTCGCCTCCGCCGGGTCGAACTGGTAGCGCCGCACTACCGCCAGGGCTCACAGCCACAAACCAGGAGCGCGACAACCTGCAGCTCCAGCTCTCCGAGCTCGTGGACAGGCTCAACGCTATCTTGCTTGAGAAGGAGGAGGCTACGCACCACGCGGCGGTGTTAGCTAAGAAGCGCGCGTCACTCGCCGCGCAGCTGGACACAATGGTGCACATGCTCATCTCTTTGATGCCACTGGCTCAAAAGGTACGCACCCCGATCAAGCGCAATGGACCACGTGGTAGGTCTACGGCGCGATGGGCGACGACCTCCTGGCGCGCCTCATGTCCCATGCCGCGCTCGGCACGGCGCCCGAGTCGCACTTGTACGCGCTGCCGGCGGCCACGTCCATGAACCGGATGCTACGCGAACGCATCCGCGACACGATGCTCGCTCGCGGCTGTGTCGGACAGTGGGCCAATGCACCAACTCCCGTAGCCTTTCTCGAGGCGATGGACAGCCCCGAGGACCAAGAACTTGATGTGAAGACGAACCCATGAGCTTACAAGGCTGACGGCGACGAAGGACGCCGGAGGAAACCCCGCGCGGCTTCGAATGTAACGAAGAAAATACAGCACCATGGCGCCTCTCGCATCCAGTAAGGCATGAAGCCCTTGTAAAATGCACGGATGCCTTGCAACCGCGCAATGTCGCGCATACAGGCGATGACGCCGGTGTGGCGGTGGGCGTCAGTCGGCTGTGCCATCAGCGTCGTCTTGACCACGTCCAGTCTACGGGTAGATGATGGGTCGTGGTCGAGTGAAAGGTTGGGCATACGGGCATGAAGCGACGGCGCCGGCAAAGCCCGCGACGAGGCTCGCGCTCATGGTGGCTCCCAGCCCCGGTGTGACCATGCCCGACTCGACGAGATATGTCTTGCTAAGAAAGCTTTAGAAGACGCGAGATGCCGAGCGTACCATTGGTCGTACGTGCCAAATTCCATGCCATTGACTATGAAGCAGCGTTGCATGTTTGGCACAATGCCCTGTCGTAGGCGTGAATGGAAGCAGTCAGAAGCGTTCCACCCGAAAGAAGCCGTGGACGCCCTCAGTCGCATAGAGCTGGCGACAGGCGTCGGTCATACCCTCGTATTGTCTTCGCGCATTTCCTTGCGACGCGCGATCAGCCTGGAAGTTGCGGTGGAAGATGAGCTCGGTGGAGGGTAGTACTACCTGTAGCATCACCTTGACCACGTCCAATCTACACCCGCATCATTCATGAGTGCACATCTCGAGAAGGCGACTGAACGGATTCGCGATGCTTATCCCAATCGCTCCGGCGACCCCGCCGGCGAAGATCTTTTGCAGGTAGCCACCTGGCGATGTTGCTGGGTTGTGCGCATCGCGGAGTGGTGTGTAGAGCAGCATTGACACACTGTAGTAGGCCACTTGACGGGTTACCGCAGGGCCTGCTCCACGCCAGAGTATACCGATGCCGTCCGTGGCAATGACCTGACGCAGTGTCCCCACAAGCCCTAGACATCCGATGCGCGTACCACCTCCATCCATCCACCGGCGAACGTACCCAACGGCGCTCCTTCGGGCCGTAGCAAACCATGTGTTTGCATCCGTACCTTGGAAAAGTCCATGGGCAGCGTCGCGAGCTCCGCGACTGTCGCGCCGGCGGCACCGGCGGCAAACCGCACCTTCATCGGGTCCTCACGTTGCATCTTTTGGTTCGAACTTGCGTGCGTTTAGCGAGCTCGTACCGGTAGAATTCTAAACGAACCCACCTGGATCTTCCACTTCAACTTGAAGTTGAAGTCCAAAGCGAAACGACCGTTCGGCGGCGAATCAGCGGCGAGGTGCGTCGCTTACCCCCCCCGCGTCAGCAGCCCATTTCGACCGCCTTTTCCGTGGGATGCCGAAGTCCGAAGCCCCCAGTGGTTTGGCCGACGGAAATAGTGTCCTCGATCCTCTTGAAACGAATCTTCCCGCTGGCTGCCTCGACCGTGCATGCTCCCTCGCCAAGAAGGTCCCTCCCAGCGGCCCACTGTGCCGCGTACGGTACGCGTCTCCGTGGCGTTCTCCATGCCGCGCATCGTCGCCAACTCATCTGTGGAAGGCCTGGACCTCTTTGTTCCATGCATGCGCGTCCACGCGCGAAACGGTGGCGCCGTCGTTGGAAGCGATCTTGAGCTGCCCTGAGTTGCCCGGCTGCGGTCCACTCGCGCCGGTGCCACGTGACGTCAAAGGTCGAAGTGCGGGGGAGACCCACACTACGTCATCCCCGCGAGTCGACTGAGAATTCCATAATCCCGCGGGCGCCGATATGGAAGCCCCGCTTCAACGTGAGGACGCACACTATTTGCGAGCTTCGACGAAGAGCGAGGGGCAGCTGTTTTAAGCTTGAGTTTCATTTCCAAACTTGCTTGGGATGGCCGACCCCGCGTATGGGTTCTTTCCGTCAGGGCAGGAGGTATCTTCGGGCTTGAAGTGGCTCAAGGACCACCCGATCGCAGCCACGGCCGCGGCAGCCGCCGCCACAGCGGTCTCTATCGTCACGTACTTGCGCGCGTCCGAATCGAAGGAGGCGCGCCTGCAGCACGTCGTGAGCTGGTGCGACACGCACGTTAGCGACGCGGGCGAGAAGGACGATGTAGCAACTGAAATGGCCAACATGAATTTGCATGACGACACGCAAACGGAGGACACGGACGCCGACTCGGTGGCCGCCGCGGACCATGAACACAAAACCGCGTTGCACAATGCCTCCCCCCAGTGGGGGTGGTATGTTGCTATCACCCCGCCACGCGATCACCTCAACGCGCACAACATGCCGCGGGCTATCACAGACCCAACGATGCGGTCGTCGCGGCCGCCCCCAAACCCCGCGCCGACTTCGTCCCTTGGTAACTTGCGTCGAACAGTTTCCGTCAAGATGTTATAGTATTAATTATTTTAAATAAGATATCCCGTCGTTGTCTCGACGGAGCCAGCACGAGCACGGAGACTGTCAAGCGTTTGGTTGATCACAGCGATGGAGGCCCGCAGGTTCATGTAGTCGTCCTTGAGCGCATCTCTCAGCTGGCCTCGAATTTCCTCCATCTTGTTGCGCTGAACTTGGATTTGAAGCTGCAGGTCGCGAGTGGTGGCTCGCATGGCCTGGGTATACGGCGTGAGCCACAGCCGACGGACCATTAGTACCTGCTGCTGCTGATCTAATGCGTCGGCAGTAGATCGGCCCTCGACCTCCAGAACGCACTCGTGGAGCACAGCTGTCACAATCTCGTCGACGCGCCGGTCCTCGATGTTCCAGGACATGGTCACCAATGTGTCTTGCACGTTCGCCAGCTTTGCAGCGTCGGCGCTCTGGGCAGCGTGAAGGCGCCCCGTGGCTTCAACCCACCGCGCGTCCATGCTCCGCTGGTCCCGCACCAGGGCTTGCACGAGATCACGCTGTCGCTCTTCGACAGATCGAAAGCGCGTCTGCATCTCCGCGTGAGTTTCTTGGGCTGCGCCTTGGCCAGTGACTTGTGCCACAAGGTGGTCGACGCACGCTCCGACGTGGAGCGCGTCCACTTGCGCTGCGATTGCTCGGGTTTCTTTGACGACCGCACTGAGGCGGCTCTGGACGTCGGCTTTGCCGCTGGACAATTGCGCGAGCGTCATGATCTTGAGGTCGTCGAGAGCTCCTCGCAGCTGCAGCATGCGCGCATGCAGCTCCTCGACCGCCTTGCCGTGGCCCTCATCGTGGGTGTGGAGCAAAGAGGCCGTCTTGGCCTCGAGCTCCGCTTGGCTCGCGCGCACCCGCTCGAAGCGGTCGTCGGTTGACGCCTGCAGCTGCTTGACGGTATCCACTACGTCGAGGCAGGCTACGAGTCTGCCGAGCGTTAGACCAGGCAGACGGTGCACGAGCGTACCGCTGGGCGTGTTCCTTTGCTGTGGCCTCAAGGGCGTTGCCGATTGCGCCGTGGAAGTCTCGCTGCATGGCCTGCACAGCGGCTCGTGCGTCGTCGCTCTGGCGCGCGACGGCTGCTTGCAGCTCGATCTGGTGCGCGACACACGCGTTGGTGCGCAAGACGGCCTGGTTGACACCGGCGTTCACGTCAGCGCGAAGGCCCTCGACGCTGGTGGTGACGCCCTTGACGAGCGTCTCGAGGCGGCGCTTGAGCTTCTCGTCGCCTTTTTGCCGCGCCTTGATCTCCAGTGGCAAAACCTCTTCGACGTCGCGGAGACGCATCTGTAAGCTGGCAGTAACTTCCCGAGTTGCCTCGGCCAAGTCTGTGACCTGCGCGCGCAAGTCTTCATCCAGCTGGACGTACGCAGAATTGCGATGCCGCACTTCGTGCCCGAGCTCGTCCACCACGGCGCGGAACTTTGCGTCGCTCTCCGTCACAATGGCCTGCGTGCCAATGAGCGGCGGAGGCAATACGTGCCGACCTGCACGTGCTGGGTCATGGCCTTGGTCTCGTGAAGAAGAAGCTGCTCGAGCCCACCGACGTGGTCGGAGAGTCGTTTCGTGTCGTGAACCATCTGGCTCGCTCGCCGAGCTTCTATCGCGGCCTGCATATCGCGCTGCTCCTCGAGGGCACGCTGCATGTCCGCTTTATCTGCCGCGACGCGGTGCGCAAGGCGATCAACTTGCGCGATGAGTCGGCCCTCGAGATCGTCCGACCGGGATGCGCTCGAGCCCATCTCCATCACCTACGGTGACACATTAGGTCGAGTAGCCACGACGGAAGGAGCTCGGCAAACCTTCCAACGCTCCGTCTCGGCCTCCGTCTTAAGTTGCGTCACAGTACCGCGCGTCGCGAGCATAAGCGCGCGGAGCTCCTCAAGCGCGTGGTCGTGCTCTCGGAGTTTGGTCTGATATAACTAAAGGAACGTACGACAATGGCTCAGCGAACCTCCGATGCGAAGGACGTCACAGGCTCCAGCGCACGCTTCTCAAGAGCCGACAGTCGCTGGTCGCACGCGGTGCTAAGTTGTCGCTGGTCTTCGAAGGCTTTGCCCAGGCGAACGATCTACCCATCCGCATTAAAATGTATTCCACGCTCCTCGCTGGCGGCATCCTTGCCTCGCCAAAGATCGCAGCAGCCTTCTGCTTGTCCTTCTCATCGCGGAATGCGTCCGACTGGACCTTGGCTGCTAGCGCCGTTTGGAGCTCGTGCACTATGGGATATCCAGGACCAGCCATCGACTCCGCAGCCTACATTGCTGCACCTAAACCCCTAACGTAAGCGACTCCCATCGCCTGGCGGTACCCTTGCGTCGTCGTGTTGGGCCGCCTTGAGCTGCTGTACATCATGGCGCAAACGGTCGTTGTCGCGCTCGAGAGCACTTATGCGTTCCAGGAATTCGTCCGCAAGCGGGCGCTCTTGGTTCGACGCTACACGCGATTCATGACACGGCCCAAGAAGCCTCTCGTACGGGCCAGTTGTGGAGTCTTGGGCTTCTCAAGTGGCCGCCCCCGGTGGATCGCCGGCAGCATCTCAGGCGGCGGTTATGCTATTTATTCCACGAAGAACAAGGCACGGGCGGTGGTATATTATTCCGTCGCCCGTGGCCGGGTTGACAGGGCGCTTATCGCGGCAGCGGTGGCTGCGGGTACGCTTGGTGCGGGTCCTTGCCGTCGTACGGGGGCGCGTGGTACCCGTGGTAAGGCGGCGGGGGCATTGGGTAGCCGTTGGCGTACATTGGGGGCGGGTACATGGGCGGCGGCATCATCATCGGCATGCCGTATTGATTCATGTACGGCGGCATGTCGTCTTCGTAGTACTCGTCCTGGTACTGCTGCTGCACGGGCGGGGCGTAAGCCTTGCTTGGGGTGAACGCCGCCGCCGAAGCGTTGAGCTTAAACTCCTTCGCGAGCGGATTGAGACCCTTCTTAACGGGCTTTGCCTCAGCTTTCTAAGCACCAACGCTCAGCGGCCGCCCGCGATACCACATAGCTCACCGTTGAGGGGGCCTTGGGCGCCGCCACCTCGTCGACCACGGCAGGCTTTTCAGCCACGGGAGCCTTTTTGGGCGACGCCACCTTCTTGGGGGACGCCACCGGCTTAGGCTCCATCGGCTTGGGCTCCACCGGCTTGGGCTCGGTGGACGTGGGCTCGACAGGCTGAGCCGCCACAGGCTTGGCCGCAGGAGACTTGGCCGCGGGGGACTTGGCAGCTGATGGCTGCTTCGTGCGCAATGCCGGGGGTACGTACGCATTTGCTCCGCGTTGCCAGGCAGCAGCTACTCCACAGTTGGGCATGAGAGGAGGTGGAATCCACCGGACGTACGCTTCTCGGTCGAGCTGGGCCCAGACCGGACGACGGAGCTGTACCGTGTTTCCTCGTCGATTTCGTCGCGACCCGTGGCCAAGTTCCGCTCTTCCATGAGGTGGAAGTTAGACGAAGTCTGCGACTCGATCTCGCGCGCCATCTTCTCCGCGGCACGGACTTGCGCCGGTGTCATCTTGCTCTTCTCGAGCTTGGTCGTGTAGATGTTTTCGTCGAATGTGGACGTGACGCCGAAGAGCTTCTCGTTGACCTCAAATTGATTCCAGTTCTATCCCCGTGTGAATTGCAATCGCAAGAGAGGTTTCACCTTGTTGCCGCCGCGCTCGAGCTCGCCACTATCCAGTGTCGGGTCCAACCACGACGACGCCACTTGAAGCTCCCGCCCGAAGAGGTGCGCCTTGAGGGAGTTAGAAATGTCCGTGTCGGTTTGGAATGTGCCGGAGTTGAACGGTCCCGCGACGCCAGCATCCTGGTGGTAATCGGATCGGCCCACCGACGTTAGGTGTGCAAGCAAGAAGTGCTGGATTACAAAAGTGCTTCCGTTGTCGAATGGCACCGACGCATTTCCGGTCAACTGTTGCGTGTTCTTCAACACGACCGTGAACTCGTCAGGGTCAATGCAATGCAGTACGCCCGTGTACTTTGACTTGTCACGAAGCGTCACCTCAACATTGCGACCCTATGTATAATCAGCAGTGTTCGTTCACCAGCAGTTGGCGTACGACAAAGAAGCGGAAGATGTACAAGGCGCGATGGCGCAGCAGCCGCGTCTGCTGCTCGTCGTTGGCCACAGTTGCCTTGGGCGAAGCCGGCTCTGGTGCCTTAAAGCCCGGTGGAAGGGACGACTTGGCGCTGGATGGAGCAGGGCTACACGCACAGCCGTCAACCTCCGTCTATCGCATTGCATGCGTACCTCGACTTCTTCTTCCCCTTGGTCGACATGCGGCCGCCGTGAATGGAACTGCGGCTGGGGCCGTTATCCGGACGAATCCCACAACTTATTTGCTCATGATCAATTTAAATACGTCAAATTCAAAGCCATATACAAAATGCTTGTAACCCTTGACAAATTCAACAACTATTTCTCGGGAAAATTGAAAAATATTTTATGAAACACCAGCATCGTTGCGTCTTATTGGCCAAATGTCGTCCAGTGCGTGCTCAGGATTGGTCTAAAAGATCGGGACGTGGCGAAATCATTTTATTAGCCAGTGTCGACCCATAATGTGATGTTTTGTATTCGAGGCCCTCAAAGGAATAAAAATTCGATCAGGAATTTATTCCATTGGCGCGTGCACCAATCGAAAAGGCATCTTCAATTTTGAGTCGGATCAACATGAGCGGGATGGAAGGCATGGCCAAGCGGCTGCAGGAAGCCACGCTCATGCAGCGCAAGCGCGACGAGATCGACGCCCTCAAGGCGAAGCGCATCGAGAGATCCAAGGGCCCGGCTTCCGCGTTCAGTGGCAAGCAAAAGAAGCAGCAAATGCGCGAGAAAAAGGCGCGCGTCAAGGCTCGCAAGGAGGAAATGGACGCCCTCGAGACCACGTTCGTCGATGGTACGGACGAGCCGCTTGATGTCGACAACCTTCAAGGCATCCGCACGGCCAACCTCAAGCTCACGGTCGCGCTCGGTCGACAAAGCAAGGACTTGCTTGAGAAGCAGCTCTCGTCGTTTTTCGTGAAGGAAACCAAGGAGCAGATCCAATTGCGCATCATGGAGGGTCAGTATCCTCTTGATTTGTCCAAACGAAACAAGCCGCTTCTTTGGACCGAATTGAACCTGGACCCGCTTCTCAACTTTCCCCAGCGCCCGGCTTGGAACTACAAGCAATCGAAGGAGCGCGGTAAGTGCCTACTCACCAGGTCGCGGCTCATGCTCGCTCCCTAGTGCAAGACAACGAGAGCATCATGTTCGACACGTGGCTTGCCAATATCCACAACAAATACGAGCCTGAAGAGCTCAACCACTTCGAGCACAACCTTGAAGTGTGGCGCGAGTTGTGGCGTGTCTTTGAGCGCTCGACCCACGTACGCTGACACGAATGACCATCTTGTCGGCTAACGAGTGCCTTAGCTTGTCATTGTGGCCGACATCCGCAACCCGCTCTTGCATATCCCTCCGTCAGTCTACGACTACATCACCGAGACTCTGCAACGGCCTCTCATGATCGTGCTCAATAAGATCGACTTGATCCCGTGGGAACTCACTATCTGCTGGCGTGACTTCTTGAACGAGCGCTTCCCCAAGGCGCAACTGCTCTTCTTTTCGTCGCGGTCTAAGTCGATTCACGACCAGGTCGACCTTGCCGGTCGCCGCAAGGTTCTGAGGTCCGAACAGCGTCGCCCAGACCAGGATCTCATGCAATGACTACCATAGCGAGAAGCTCAAAGTTGGCGACGTCTCGGCCGTGCAAGGCGCTGTGGGGATTCTCGTGGGGTGCGGTATTCCGTCTGAGCGAGCACAAGAAATCATCAATTCGGTTCTGGACGACGACGATGAAGAGGACGTTGACGCAGGCATCCACGCCACGACGACTCCAGCGCGCCGTGCCCGCCGCAAGATCAAGGCCGAGAAGGCCAAGAAGGCTGCGATGAAGCCGGACCAGCAGGACGACCTCTGTGACTATTGCGGCATGGAAGAACCCGTTGCCGTGTGCTCCGAATGCTCGGAGCTCTTCCGCGACATGCGCCTTTGCGCCGGCTGCAACAAGGACGTACACAAGACAGTCAAGCACAAAGTGACGCTTCTTGACACGCATCTCGAGCCGACGGCCGAGGAGATCGCGGCCAAGCAGGTGACGACCATCGGCCTCATCGGGCACCCGAACGTTGGCAAGTCGAGTGTGCTGAACGCCCTCGCGGGCAAAAAGCTCGTGAGCGTGTCGCACACCCCTGGGCACACGAAGCGTCTCCAGACAATCTTCGTTGCGCCAGAGATTTGCATTTGTGACTGCCCCGGTCTCGTCTTCCCCTTCGTGGGAGTGCCCAAGCACATGCAGGAACTCTGCGGCCTCTTTCCCTACGCACAGGTTAGCGCGTACCACTCCTTTGTCCACCTCACCAACTTTGCAATAGATCCGCGAGCCGTATTCTGCTGTGCGGTACCTCGCGGAACACTGCGCCCTCGAAGACATTTTGAACCTCGTTCCCCGTGTTCAGCACTTTGATGGCGTTGACGAGCCTCTGGTACCGACGCCTTCCTATGCTAAAATCGCCAACGCTGGTTGTAGGAATGGTCGCCGTGGACGCTCTGCGAAGCTTACGCAGAAAAGAAGGGCTACAAGACCGATCGTCGTGGCCGCCCAGACCACCACCGCGCCGGCGCCGAACTCATTCGCGATTGCATGGATGGTATCCTGCCGCTCTTCTTCTACCCGCCGAAGTACACCGGTGCGTACTTCGACGGCACCAACAACAAGCAATACTGCGGGTACGACGCCGTGGCCAAGCTCAACGTCATCAAGACGACGGCGGCCGCACCTATCGTGGAAAGCGACAACGAGGACGACGGTGAAAGCGAGAGTGAAGATGAGGTTGTCGAAGTCAAAAAGGCCGGCTTTGCCACGAATAACATGTACCTCCTCGACGACTCGTCAAGCGACGAAGATTAATTGGAAACACAAGCTCTTCTTCACATTCGGTCTATGCGCGAGCGGCCTTCTTGATCTTTCCCTTCCGCACGAGAAGCGGCTTGCCGTCAAGCAAGATTTTCAGCGATTGCTCTTGGTGCACTTGGGCCTTGCCGAGGTCGAGCCAGAACGTCGTGCGGTTGATCTTGACGTTGCACATGCCATTCTCGTCCTTTGAAACCAGCTTCAGATCTGCTCCAACATGAGATTAGTCGAAGCGCGCTCACACCCTTGGGATAGCATTCGAACGTCTTGGGGCGGAGGCCACCAGCGACTTGAATCTTGAGGAACTCATCTAGATAGAGGTAAATGGCGTCCGTCTATGTACAATACCGCGTTGGCCGACGGTCCGGCACGACGTGACGTTTGTGATGACGCGCTCACCGAGGTACTTAGCGCCGAAGAAAATGACGGCTAGTCATGTGCATAAATACAAGCGACCACCAGGGCAACGCACCTGACAAGCTCACAAGCGGTCCGACGGTTGCGACTTTCTACCAAGGCTTCGTGTGAGAGTCAGGGTGGTGGCCGTCGTACCTCGAGCACAGTCGTGGTCTCCGGAAAGGACACGAGAATCTGCGCGCTCAGAGCCGCCGTCGTGTACATCTGAATCGCGCTGCCCTTCCCCATGTACTTGGGCCACTTGGCGCTTGATTCATACACGACTGTGTCGACCGTGCGGGTTTGGTACTTGGGCTCCGGGGTGTTCGTGCTATTAGCCGTCAGAGAAGAAAAGCACACTTGGGAGCAGATACATGTACGTAGACATGGCTCTCACGGGCACGGCGCCGCGGGCCGGCCGGCCGCCAAGACGCGCGAGGACCGACGTTGCCATTCGCTTTTTTGACTTGTGATTGGCGTGAACGTCGAAGTTCGAAGTACGACACGCTCGTCTTCGACTTCCTGCCACAGCGCATATCCGTTGTGGCGGGTGCAATCTTATTTGAGCGCGGTGATGGACAGGTACCTCGTGCCAGTCGAGACGACGTGCCAGCGCATTGTGCCGGCCAAAGCCAAGCCAGCGGCGCGCCTGAGGCAAACACGAATCGAGCATGGCAACAAAGTCGAGGTCGTCGAGGAAATTCAGTCGCTTGCGCACATCATGGACGTCTGCGAGGAGCGGGAATTGCCGCTCCTTTTGCAAGAACTCGACAACCGCTTCATCTCCCTCGAACTCCTGGAAGAGACCGAAATCGGTCAATCCCTAGTGCGCATCTACAGGCGAACGACGTCGGACGATGTCCGCGAAGTGGCGCGTTGCCTCCTGCGCAAGTGGAAGAAGACGGCCCTCGAAGGTCTTCAGCGTCGACAGAAGCGCGTCGAGACATTCGGGCGCAACATGAATCATTAAAGCGAGTTTGACTATATGTATGGAAAATCCGCGTTGTTCTACTGGTCTCGAAGCGACGAATTACGAGGCATAGCTCTTGAAGGCCGCACGGCGGAGGATGCTGGACGGGCTGGCAGCTTTGCCGTAGCAGACTGAAATATGCTCATCAAATCTGCTTCACTTGACCCTATTTTAGTCACCTAGAAACGCTTGTTTCGTCATGGGCGCCGCCGTAAGCGACTACTTCACGGACCCGACGGACGTCTCCGATGGCTACGTCGGTAGAAACGTCGTTCGAGGTCCGCATGGGGCTTTCTGGGTTTCCTAGATATCCCCGATCCCATGATCATAATACACCACGCATGCGCCAAGGCTCTTCACCACACGGTGAGCATTTACTTCAAGAAGGGCGGCGATCCGAATGAAAAGTGCTTTGAAGAAGACGATATTTATGTAGTTCTCGAGGGCTTTGGGCAACAACCGCATGCATAACGTAGGAGCGCGACGACACACCTATGATTTGCGCTGCCAGGTGCTCTACCATCGTCGTCCACTTCGTCAATGCCATGCTTTCTTAGAGGGTGCCCAGACGTACCCGGAGGATCTCCCAAGCATCTCCAAACCCTCGAGATCGTGCTCCTGTACGGCGGCGACGTCAATGCGTACAATAAGGTCCGCCAGCCGCAGTCAAAAGCCTGAGCTCGATTCAGGTGCACCAGACGCCCTTGTACGTGTCCATCCAGAAGGGCTATCTCAACATCGCCGCGTGGCTAATCGTCAACGGCGCCGACGTCGACATCTGCGACTCCGTACCTGCCACCAGTGTGCTGCTTAAAGTCACCATCACACAAATAGGCCGGCGTCTCGCCGCTCCTGTGTGCTGCTCGACTAGGTCGCGCCGACTTCGTCACTCTTCTCATCGAGAGCCACGCCAAAGTTGCAGCCCCCCAGCGCCGTACAAGCTGCCTCAAGGTAACATTTTTGCGCCTTTCGTTGCGACAGTGCTGGCTAATCCCTCCAGTTTCCATCACTCGCCAATGAGAACTCTACGTAAGCGATTCCCAAGCGTACGAACACGAGCTGTCGGTTAGATTCACCCCCGAAATCCAAGAGTTGCTTGCCGGTGCACTTAAAGTCGAAGCCGAAGCCAAGGCGGCGCGCGAGGCGGCGCGTCTTTCAAAAGAGAACCGGGCGCACATGGAAGCTCTCAAGAGCCAGCTGCAGGAAGTTCACGCAGCTGTGCGAAAGCAGAACGTGCATGCCCGGCTGATGCTGGCCCACGGCAAGCGGCACGAAGCCGTAACGTTGAAGTCGAAGGCAACACTGATGCCAGCACCATCAACCGCACCGAAACGGTACACTGGCGGAACTTGGGTCAAGAAAAAGCCCCGCCCGACGGCTTCCTTAGCCGACCATTTCCTCTCGTCACCCGCGCTCAATCGCATTCACAGCGCACCGACCGAATGGGCTTTTGTCAAGGCGGAGTTTGGTAGTCAAGACGCTCTGCGCAAGCACGATCTTCTGCAGCAGTCCATGGATATTTACGCCAGCCTGCAAAGACGAAAACAGCTCAGAGGCGACCCTCGCACGATTCAGTCGGCACCAGACATGATGCGAACTAGTGCTCCCAGGCCTGGGAAACAGAGACCCATCACGACGATTCCCGTGCAGAGTCGGCGAAGAATACCTGAACTGGAATTTTAAGAAATGGAGTACGTGGGGATGTTCTGAGCCAAAACTTCGGCTGGGAAGCAGTCTTGTGACGGCCGCGAGTACACATGCACGGTTCCGTCTCGAGCGCTCACAGCAATAGTTCTTTCCCGGAACTCGAGCTGCGAGGCTGGTCCCGCGAAAAGCGTGACCGCCAACGATGGTACGTCAAGGTTGTGGCAGTCTGGAGTTGGCGTCGCGCCCCCGTTAGTCTCATCCTACACGCGAACAGCATAAGCCATTGGTGCCAAACGGTGAGCGACCTCTTCGTGGTGCTCGTCAGGAAGTGCGACGTCCCAGAAACACAGCATGCCGTCTTCGCCTACCGACCCGAATCGAAGGCTGGTCGGCGAACAAAACCAAACGTCGAAAGCGACGCAGGTGATCTAGTGAACTTCGTATCGCACCCGGAAAAAGACGACATTTACCCATGAGCGGTGGCCCTCACAGCGAACAATTGCCGCATTATGTCGGAGGCTCCAGAGCGTCACGCTGTCGTCTTGGCCACCCGTCTACGGTGCATCAAAACCCCATTGCTCAGGCGAGAACTGACAATGATGTAGTTGCTGTCGGGACTCCACGCTAAAGTAAGCAACGCCCCAAACGAGCTTTTCATGAGTGCAATCTTCCTGCGCAGTCTTTAGGGCAACAAAAGGAACCGGGGGCACCTTTGTAGATGGTATTGTACGACCGTGAGCGCGCCATCGCGACCCACTGTCGCGAGGTACTTGCCGTGAGGTGAGAATGCAACATCGTAGACGGCAGAGGTTGCCATTTGCCAATGCAGCGTCGGGTTCATTCGGTCCTCTCGCTGACATCTGATGGGAAAGTCTGTGCCTTCCTCGGCGACCATGTCTACTAGCGACTCGTCGCGCCACGTGTGGTCGTAGAAGTACACGTCGCCACTCTCATGAGCAACGACGAACTCGGTGTGGCTCTGGAGGACCCACTTGACTACTGTCACCGGACTGCTGCAGATGCTTCCCTACGTATGCACATACGATCAAGACATGTGTAGCCTTCGTCTTACGCACTTTGCGGTTGTGGTGGGAAAATGTGTCGAGCCCATGAAGTGGGTCGAACACCACTATGTCGCTCGAGAGGAGCGCGAGCACGACGTTTGTGGGCTGCGTCGGCATCATTGGAACGCGGAAGTCGTGAGAAATAGGCGTACTGTTGAAATGCATGACATCCACGGGCGTCTACGATCAGTGAGCACCAAGATACCCACTGCAAACCACCGAGAGTGCCGGGTACGGATAGACAAAGACGTAGTCGAGTAAGTTGTGCAGTATGAAGGCGTCTGGAGTCGAAGCTGCCGTCGGTGTCTCGGGACCACCAGGCTTGCGGTACGGTATGTAAGTCTTTGTCTTGACAAAGGACAGTCCGCAGTTGTGGTTCCAGTGATATCGGCGGTGGGCGCGACCGTCATTCTTCGCGTCCTCGCCGATGGGAACCACCATCTCGTGGAGAGCGATGCTCTGGCTGTCGCGGAGGACGTCCATCGACACGAAGTCGCGCACAAACCGGTACACACTGCCCGCCGTCGTCCGCAGGTCGCTCATCGTCATTGCTCAAGAAGATTTTATTCGGGTGTTTTTTACTCCCAAACGAAACAGTTTGAAACACACGGACACGAGTGATGGTGCCAGGATGCAGATCAAATCTCAGGGGCGAATGCCAATTCATGATGCACTCTGGCATTGCCAAGGCAGCGCCAAGGACACACGGATGCCACAAGATTCGTTAGCTTTCAGGCTAGATTAGAGCTACTCTAGTAGCCACCGAAGTGGCGGCGGCAAAGGCCTTGCGTTTTTGCAATGTGTTTGCATCCAGGTTCATGGCATCGTTGCTCTGAAGCATTTATCATGTAGTGCTTGCGGCAGAATCCCTTTGTCTTGGAGGGGATGCCACAGTTGTCAACGCAGCATAGTTGCTTGGACACCAAGACTTTTGCGATGGGCGAAATATCTCGGGCGTCATCAACTGGGCTTGCAATGGCTCGACTTGGCTTCACTGTTGCTGGGGCGAGTGGGTGGGCGCTGAAGCTGTCGAGACTGGACTTATCCTTGTCCTTTGGAGGCAAGGCGATCATCACACCACCCCGGTCAGCGATGGACTCGGGCGTGGGCAAAGTACTGGCACGAGGTGTTGCTGATGTCGTTCTTGATGGGCTTTGGCTGGTCGAAATCACAGAGACCTCAGAGGACCGCTGGGGGTTGGAGCCAAATGGGTGGTACAATGGGAACTGTCGAACTGGCCTCGAACGCTGACGCACTGCCGGTCGCTTCGTCGTGCCTTTTCGAAGAGGCAGCATTGTGAATACTGAAGGCCGTTTAGCCTTGGGCTGGGGCAAAATTGTGGGCTTCGCGAGTAGTTCAAGAAGCGAGTCGCTGGCCGTCTCGGCGAAGACGTACATGGATTGACCTTCCGAGTGCACGGTGAGTGCATCGCGCTTGCAACGAAAACAACACCCAATAGGGTACCGCTTGCGTGGCTGAAGTTCGAGGGACCGGACATGGTGAGTACAATAGCTGCTGCGTACTTGAGGGCGCCCACATGCCTCGACAACGCAGAAGTCCATGCCAATGTATGTAGTACTCGACGGCTCAGGCTTTCCACCGCACGCCGTGCAGATTACGAGCTTGGTATCGGGACCAGCGTCGGGCTGAGCAACGTCGAGGTGCAAGATATTCATTACGGGGCCTTGAGCTCGGCTGCAATTTTTTTTTACTGCTTTTGACGAGGCCGGTTTACTTTATCCGGGGATTTATCCGTACAAAAATTGCTCTCTTGCTGCTGGAGCAGCACACGACTGGAGGGAGTAAAGAGAAATGCCCAAGGCGAGGCATTCATTTGCAAGATTCTCAAAAAATAAACTCGTCGCCCCGGGCTCAAAGCTAGTTTCCACTGCAAGCCTGATGGGCATCTTATCACCAGCTCCTCAAAATCAGGGACGACAAGAAAACTTACGTATGGGACTATGCGTTTCTAGCCAACAATTTTATTCTAGATTTTGCATGCCGGAGTGCCAGGTTGAAAGATTTGCAGAATATTTTTCACAAATCGAAGCCAAAAAATATTTATTAGAATATTCCTCATGCCTGACAAGCGCACAATTTTTAAGCTCATTGTGTAATTCTTTTGATGGATTTTCCTTGTAATCGTGAGCAGGGTTTTTTGCCAAAATTCATGCATTTATATATCTTGTGTGAAGGAAATGTAGGTCGTGGCATTATTGAGTCGCTATTGCCGGAGACATCGTCCTATTCATAAAAATAGTTTTTCAAATTTCTTCTCTTGAACACGTACGCATTTAATGTTAGAACCAAGGGAGGGGTATTTATTAAACGTCGAACGAGTTAGCTGCATAAATTGGCAAACCAAAAACATATATTAAAACTTGGACTCTTGTTTTGAAAATCATGGTTATCTTTTTCATCCCCAGTATTCTATTAAACTCCTATTGCCAGCTGAGTTGTTTTAGTTCAAAACAGAAGTAAAAAATTCTCGCATCTAATTGTCTCTTTCACAGTAGTCGGAAGACTTCGCAGAGCATTGAAACTCCAAGTACACTAAAATTGATAACTCTACTCATTTAGAAATGGACAAAAGAAGCTTCAAAGCTGGCCAAAAGGAACGCGGAGAGTAGGCATACTAGCTCGAAACCTTGGCGTATGGTACTAGTAGTGCCAAAAAGCAAATATTCGGTGAATAGAGGGAAATCTTTGCGTGAGCAAGTGTAGCCCCAAATTCGCGAGCGCAACTCGACTACTCTCACGTTAACGTTTTGATGAAAACTGAAGTCATGACGGCTGTATTTATCCTAGAAACCTTTTTCACAGATATGTTTGCGACATACTTCATGAATTTTTCTCAAAAAATCGTGCTTAGAATACAGCGCTCAGGTATCGAGATTCATACGTAGCTGAACTCTTTCTATTTTTACCTGAAACCCAGCAACTAGTCTAACCTTTATCAAGGCACCGTTGATACGATTGAGGAATGGGATTGCGTAAAAATTGAGTATTTGCGACTCCCGAAGAGTTAATAGGTGCAACAGTGTACAAGACAAGTGAAAAAAGGGTTAACCCATGATAAGCATTAAGGCTTTCACTTGTCATTTTAAGGCGTTCAATCTACTCGCCGATTTCGTCACGAAACTTTTCCCCCCCGACTAATTTTTGTCGCTACGCATTGGCTTGTTAAAATACAATGGGATGTTGCAGAGATAATCTGCCCAAACCAGCTCGCAATTCTGACTGCTGACCTAAAACAATGAACTCATCAAATGAGGTCAGTTGTAAGTGTAATATTTTTGTACCGAAATATTATAACCACATTCAATATTGTGCAACCTCTCGAACAAAAATAATACCAACAATTCACCTTCCTTTTTGTCCCGCAATGTTTCCAGCACTAAATGCTTCAAATTTCATAAATATTTGATGTTGTACAATGGTATCTCTTTACTTCTACCACGTGGCACTAAGAAACTTATCAACGCCTGTACAACTTGCTAAGGTACCCTTGGCTGGGGTGTTCGCCGTGCGTTTCGTCGAGCGCGTTGTCGACGACACATATATGGACACGTCGTTGGTGAAAAAAAACCAGCTCGTCGCAGCTTGTTCTGACGGTATTGCCTTCTCCATCACATAGAATACATTCACGATGTATGTTTTTGTCGTGCAGTGTAGATCAATTCCTGCTGCATGCGAGCTATGCCGAGGGAATACAAATATAGATGAGACGCAGAGTTTATTTTCGAGCTTGTTATAACTTTCCTATAGAGAATATGGAACTGTCCACGATCCGTCAAAGTTAGTCCAGTGTTTATTTGCGGATATAGATAACATTAACGGGGCGTCGACCAGTAGTTTCGATTGTCCTGACAAACGATACTTTAGCCATATTAATTTATTTTGGTCTTGATTCCTTGTTATCCAGTCATTTTTAGTCGCATGTTGACTACAGTGCATCCATATATTTGGTGCGAGCTAATCCTGATTGCGCATTTTTGGCAAAGAGCTGCATGTGTTCTAGGATGCCGCCACGGTCTGATTCTGGGGCCTCTAGTGCTATCCAAATATGTGCAGTGCAATATATAACTTTTGCCCCATGATGCCAATTCCGTATCATTTACCATGGCAACTTTTTATCGGCGGAAGTTCGCGGTAAGCTAGGCACAGAAAAAATTGGTGTGTCTCCTGGCAAAGGTTTAACTGATTGTTATCTTCATATAGATCAGAAATTATAACTTATTCTTTTCTATCGCCATGAAGTATTTGATGGCTACTGAGAAAAGACTAGCGCGGTTGGGTTCCAAAATTCGAGCACAAAATAACCATATTCGTGTATGTACTGAGTACTGGGCACTACGAGTACAAACCTAAAAAATGATTTCGAATGCGGTAAGGCAATGCACGAAATGTACCTTGGATGCACGGATGATCGAATAACAGAGCTTGTATCCCCACTAAATCCACGCAAGCTCCGGATGGTGGGAAGCTCGCAAACAATGGCCCAAATTCTCAACTTCCTGTCAATTCGGCGATTACGGTGGACGTCGCGGCGCGGCATGGCGACAGCGCACAAAAACATAATCTTCCCGATGTAACGCTTGCTCTAGGTGGCGCGCTTGAAGTGCCTCGATATTTCGTGGTTACGCTAACCGAATCGCTGGCTTTCTATTGGTCCGAGAAGCTCGCGAAATAGAGTAATAGTTGATTTGGCGGTCAAGGGTACTCCAAACTTGCCCTTTTATACGGAACAGATGAAGTTCGTTTACAACCAAAGTAAGCTTTAGAGCAGCATTTCGGATTTTACTGTGTCCGTGAGAGGGCGGTACAATTGTCTAATTTTGCGATGTATTTTCACGATATCTTGGAACTTTACAACATACCAACGTCAACAAAGAGCTCCAATGCATGTCTGCAAACAGTACCCAAAAGCGGGAAGTTGTATCGTAGTTAAATTAAGACTTGAAGATACTGAACGCGAGAAATTCGTTCCTAGCTTTCGCAACCCGCCAGTGTTGGCATCGCCCGAAATTATGAATGAAGATATTTTTTACTGGTGCAAAAATTCAAAGAGGTAAACTTTGACCGAACGACCACTTCTCCATGCGTTGTTCTGGATCAAACTATTTGATGACATTGGTCAGTGTCCAATTGATATGCCGAGGTTTTCATGAAGCAGCGAATTAAATGCTTGAAATATTTCATCGTTAGTTTTCCAAACAACTTCTTGGGCCAAAATGATGAGGTTTTTATTCGAGTGTCCTCAAATAAACTATTAATGTTATATTTTTGTATTCCAGGTGCTTGTGTTATTCTCGAGCATTCGATATCTAGCGTGCCGCTGTCAACAAATGGCAACGTTTGCGTACAAAAATAATGCTTAAATGAGTCTTATCACCAAGATAAGTGCCATGTTTTGGAGCGCTTGTCGCTCCAATCGCAGTCGCACGATTATGATTGCATACGGCATTTGACACATGCTCTACATCATTTGCGTTTAAGCTTTGCTAAAAACTATCCTATTCTAGGTAAGTCAAATGCTGAATCGCCCCGGTATATGAAATGACCACTCACAACCAAGCGGTATCGTAGAAATCATTTAATTTTTTGTTAAGCTGCCCAATTTTTGGCATTAGCAGTCGTCGACACCATCGAGGGGGGCAGATGGTATCTCGGTCAGGTGTTGGAGCTTTGCGCTAAAAATCTGGAGCTTTACTAATTGCAGTATATATCATCTATTGGCGCCAACGGAATGCTCTACATTTTAATACACTGCTCAGTAGAGCGTTTGGAAGCGGGGAATGCACGTCACTTTTCACCGCCTCAAGCAATACCCCATCAAATATGATGAAATGTGGTCAAACCGCGTTATCAAGTTTCCAGGATACATCAGCACCCAGAGTCCAGTGCATAGACATGCATCAGACGGGTACATAATGATTTTCTATACTTTTGACCTGTCGGTCCCTCGATGGTGTCGACGACTGTAAACGAGATGCTGTAACCGTCTCAAACTTGCACTACATATGCTCGTTTAATAGCGATACCACCTAGTTTGACTCTATTCAACAATTATCCTGTATACGTGGCGGAATTGCTCTCGGCTACCAAAGTTGCGTCGCCAAAACTATACACATTGTAATATGCGTATTGTGCACGCTTAAGTAGAAGTTAAATTGTCGAGGACAGTTGAGCATCGATATATTCTGACTGAGCATAGTCAAACGCGGTTATTTTACCCTTGTGAACAATCGCGTTGTTTCAATCCCGCTTGGACCGGTTCTTTCATGTATTCGGTCTTTCCGTAGGCACAGCCTGCTCTTGAGCATTCGACTTGTAACACCATCAACACATGTCGGAGCGAGCTCTTAGTTTTAAGTCACACGTATATTTCAAGGTGGATGAAGAAATACGTTTTCTTCGCAGTCACTGACGAATGGGATCGAACTACCTCGACGCCGTGGGCCATACAATAGTTTGACCAGGTTAGGGCCAAGAGTAGTACCGCAGCATTCATTGTTTGTTCGATTTCCTCCGACATACTAGGCATTAAAGCGACCACTTGCTCTTGGCAACACATTTTTCAGTTTCTTTAACTCACGTCAAATCCGAATCTTTCGAGCAATTTTGTTCGGCGTGACGTTTTGCAACCACTACTACCAAGAAGGGTTAATTTCAAACATATTTCGAAGTGTGTTGTGTGACATTTAATGCCTGGCGCATTCGCACGCAATAAAATGGCGTAATATTGATAAAAAATCGTATAATTAATTCTCCAATTTAGCTGCCGTGGCTATATTGGAAATTTTATACCAAAAATGGTGCTCTCATGACGATATTAGCGGTGTAAGTATTCGAAATGGCGCGAAGCGAAACATATTGACCAAACCATCCCAAGTGGCGCCAACAAAATATTCTGCAACGCTACCACAACTAAATAGCTTAGATCATTTGGCATATGGCGCCACCTACCACAATTCAACCCCAAGCCACCTCGCTAGCCCTAAAGTACACTAAAGCCGTCGCTTGGCGCGTGCGGTGCCAAAATGGAGCTCAATCACACCCAAAAAGCTGGAGGGTGCTGCCTCGACATCAACACGCGCTAGGCGATCTCCGCAGATATGAGTCCAATCCGAACTCGACATTGCAAAGCAGCGCGGCGTGTTCAGCACGGTGATACGCTCGCTCGACGTAAACGAGAACAAGCCCATCGAGCGCTCGCAGGGCGTTGTCGACGCCCTTCTCAAGGTGCACCGCCTGGCTAGGCATCCGACCCTCGAACTGATCCTTTTGGCCAAAGCAAACTGTTACCGATCACTTGGGGTCCAAGCCCCCTCCGTTGCCCTGTTAAGGCCAAGCGGCTAGATCAGGAGCTTGGGATCTCAAGTGACTGGCGCCTAACCTTGGGCTGTCTTACCTGTGTTCGTAAGCGCCATGGGGGTCGCGACGCTCTCATTATGCTACCTTTACAAAGAAGTATAAAAGTCACATAATGACTAAACTGATTTCGTACATTAACTTGGTCAAAGCGATACCTTTAGGGGTACTAGCTGCATCAGTGAATGCTCGGCGTGGCATTTTTGAAGTCGCCCATATCCGCCCACCGCATCCGATCGATACAGCGCATCTAACGGCAGAAGCATGATGAAAAATTAAGGCGGACACTTCCTAAAATGCTTTAAAAAAGCAGCCATGCTTTTAAATTCAATAATACCGAAGGTTACATCCACGACTCTTTATCGAAGGCTTCAGTGCAATCTTCCTTGAAACCATTTTCTTGACGATTGGAAGTTGTTTTCAAGGGGCCACTCCGTTGCACTGCACCGTAAACTAACACGTTCATGAGCAATTTCTTTTTGGATAAAACAGACACAATAAAATACGACGCATTTTAATTGCAATTTGCGGTGACATCCGTGACAAAAACTTGCTTTCCACCCGGATTATACGCTAACCTCGGCGAAACATTTCGTCAAGGCAACTATTTTTGCTTTGACATATGTGACGTTGGCATATTTCTGTCAAGATAGCCTACAATTTTGAAGTAGACGCAGATAACTCAGAAATCAAAATCGAAAGACAATTTATCATATATCAATACAGTAATTTTGCACATGTACTTCTCTTATTGATTGCTTTACAGCAATTTATTTATTGCAAATTTACTTCTTAACATGAAGCGCACCAATTATTCTCGATCATTTTTGCACCTCTATATATCTTTAAACTCGGCCGAAGAGCAAAACTCAATAACAATTGCGTCTTGCTTCTCTCTGCTCAAGCAGATAGAAGCAAAAAGCATTCGTTATTAACTTTTGCTCGTTGGCCAAGTGTGTGTTGGCCTTGGAAAGTACACAACAATCGAAGAAAGGGAATAAAGGTACATTATTTTCCAAATACGTTTAAGACAATGGAAGCTGACCGAGGCCACACCAGAGCGAGCGACGGCAAGGCATCGGTCGGGAGAGCCTGCAAACGAGGCGAAATACCTCACATACAAATTTTGCTGTTTCACATACTGCTGCTCTGTATACAGAGGTGTTCCAAACAAGAAAGGGTGGATCACATACGAGATTCCATGCCTCACATACGACATGCAATGCTTCACATACAAGCTATAGATCGAACATGACCAAAATGCGAGTACATGGCCTTCAAGCGGCATCCGTTGATGCCAGTAACGGTCTTGACTGAGCTAAGATTGTAATTAAAGCACCAAGGGATAAGGATTCAGCGCTGGAAAACCCCAATAGTGTCAGTCTCACACAGAGTACGACCCGGGGTTTTCACGGCAAACAGTGTCAAGGTAGCTTTCGAGCTTTCTGTACTGGACAATAATCGTTCCAAAACGAACTTCGCGCATCATGTTACGGATGCGCGAAGCGCGTGTGCGCTTCATCGCGGTGTTGAGGCCAGACGACACGACTGCATGGCATGTAAATATAGCGTCATGCTTCACGTTGAATCTGTAGTTGACGAATTCGATTTTGTTAACTTGTGAGGAATTGTACGACATATATTATATTAAGTCGAAATTACTACCCTGCTATTGTGAATCCGTAGTTCAGTATTGTAGGGATGCATCCTTGCTCAACGTACTTAAAATTAAACATTCGTGCACGGTACGTGTACAGGTCGGCATCGACGAAGTTGGCGACATCGCGTTCTCGGAAGAACATTTCGGCATACATGCAAATGTAGTGGCCCCAGTCCTAGCTGTACTTTTGCAGCTGCATGCAGCGTTTCATACTGTAGACACGCCATGTGCTGTCACACACATCGGCTTCAACACTAATGATGGTAGAAATAGCGCTGGACATCCACGTCCACCTTGCATGCAATGCGCAAGTTGGCAACCTTGGCATGCCTTTCAACTAGAGTCTGCGCGTAGCGAACAACCTCGTCCGGCGCCGCGTGCGCACTTGGGATTGCCGATGAATACGAATCGTTTGCTGATGTCGATAAACGAGAGTCCAGTGAACGCTGCCACACGTGGGACGACGGCGCAATCACAGTTCAACCACCTACGCCTACCACGCATTGGTGTTTTAGAAATCACGCGCTGAAGTCGTAGATAAACACGTCCACAAACTTGGCGGCAACCTTATGTGCAAGGGCTGCAACGAGTAGTAGCCACCGATGGATGATCTAACATTTGGATAAGAAAAAATATAGATGAGATCGATGGTACCGGTGCAGATAGCCCCTCTAACGTTGGCATGCGCCGCGAGGTGAACAGCGCATGCAAACGCATTTCATCGGGGCACATTTCATACTATCGCGTCATCGTTGTCCGCAGATTGTGACGGCTGCGATATAAAGGAAATGCGCGATTTACAATCTCTCCTGCCGTTCATTCATCATACACAACTCGGCGATGGGTGCGCGCCAGCGCAGGCGGCAATATCGAAATTCTCGAAGTGCTTGTGGATAACGCTGCAGAAGTGGTGTTTGCCGGTGAAGTTGGCTGTCGAAGTGCTTGTCGGCAGAGGTGGCAGTGCAGGCGGTAAATACGAAGAGTTCAGCCGTGTCGTGAGGTTTGTAGATGGCTTCATATTCTTGAACTCGACGACGTGAGTATGCTCTGGATTCTTGATTTGCAACCAAATGATGCCTTTTGTAGGTGATGGCTATGCCCTTTTGCATTCGGCAAACGATCTCGAACAGGCATTGTGCATGCTCATAAAGCCGTTATATTTTTATGATATTGTCCAAACGTCTCAAAATGCATAATATTATCAGGGTATGAGTTTGCGACGTCGTTGCATGTAAAGCCAAACGACATGTCTATAGATTTTCACAATTAATAGCTCTACAGTCGCGCATTGATATGCTCTAGTGATTATAAGCTGTAGAATTCCCTAGCGCTTAGCTCAGACAACGCTATGCTCGATCAAAATCAGTCGCTCTACTTTCGAGTGACATTTTTGTATATCATTATTTTAATAACCTGGTTCGGCACATTAACGTACTCATTACTGTCGCATCCAGGGCATTGCGTGAAATGGCGAAATTTTACAAAAGCACTTTTATAAACCACTTTACACCACAGTATTTAACGTATGTTAATATTATTTTAGCTGTTTACAGATCAATTTATTCCGGTTTTATTTGTAATATCCGGAAAGCGTGCTCCGGACGCGACTAGTCATGGTTGCAGATACGACTGCTTTTAGATTCAGTACGAGGAACTGCCCGTACTTCTGTCGGATGACAAGACTACACAAGCTCCACGTTCTACTTTTGCAAGTAGAGTTAATCGAAAACGACTCCGAGGGCAAGTGTCCATCCGAGTTGTGATCCGAAGTACCTTCCATCGTCAGCGTCCCTACCAGTGGGTAGTAGGTGTGCATATAAGCATCCTTCAAAAGACTTGTTATGTCAATGATCAGTGCCGGTCTCCACAACCCAATTTTCCATGGCTTTGGGTTGGCCATCCCACACAACTACGTTGTTGGAGTAGCTGAAGTGGGAGACAATGCTAGAAAGAATGTCGGAAATGTTGACGTTGTTTATGGCGGCGAAACACGCGACAGATGTTGAGATTGCGTGAGCTGTTGCAGCTGTTAGTCATTTTCGTCGTCAGGCTCATTACCTTTCAGAATTTACAATAATATAGGGGTTATTTTACCAGGCATTTCTTAAATTCCACGACGCTTCAGTTCGAGATAAAAATTTCGACGAGACGTCGTAGTGTCTGCCTGAAAGAGTCACTGGTGCCAATGATGATGACCAACTTAGATTTCGACACAGAAGTACACCAAAACAGTAACAGAACGACATAGGCACGACATACAGAACGACATAGGGACGACATAAAATGATACATTTCGATAACAACAACAATGCCAAAGTTGCATGAGCTGTTTCATTATGAAGGACTTGGCATATACAAGATTTGAAAGCGATTTGATATCTAGCCGGGTTGTTTTACCATTCGGTGAAAATTCTGCCTCCAAATTGGAGCTTTCAAACGAGCCCCGACATGTTCCGGTTGCTTTCCGGTTTCGGTAAAAATGGATGAACAGAGGCAGTTGTTCGTTGTTTTTTCTCAATCATTGTCCAACCATGCTTAACGTAAACCACCAGTAGTGGCCGAAAGCATCAGTAGTGGCCGATTTTTGGTTTGAATCTGATTGGCCAAAAATTGGCGGGAATTTAACATTTTATCCTGTTATTGTAAATGGACTTTGATAATTTTATGTAGAAATGACACCCATCTGGCAAAGCTCAGGATATCAGAGCCCCCAGAAAATTATATCCTTTTTGCCCGAATGATTCTCTGTTACCCAACCCCTTTTGACAATATCGCAGGGTGCATAAAATTGCAAGTGAAAAAATCGGCCACTACTGATTTTTGTTGAACTTTAAATGCCTTGACTTTGAGGTCGCGGTTCTTGCAAACCGCGCATCATGAATACCCCTCGACGTCACATGACGGAAGTCGAGCGTAAGCGCTTTGCAGCACATATTTTACTTCTGTGTAATTCTCTCCCAGTCCTAAAATATTGACGGATCAAAATCAGTGTAATATTTTCGGCCACTACTGGTGGTTTACGTTAATCGAAATACACCGCCCCGTGACAAAATAAAGTATACGGTATACAAGTATAAAGTTATTTTATATTATTGGAGCAGTCACTCAACAAAACAGTCACTTTCCATTTTTCTAAGCCACGAACTCCCCCCACCGCCAAACACTTCGTCGACCACGAGCTTATCAACCCCAGGCATTCATCGGCCTCACTGGATATAGATTAAGTTCTATAATAATGAACGGGGGAGGGTAGTTTATATACATTAACCTCTCGACTAATAATGAGACCGACTCATTACGAATCCAGCTCTTTTTGGTCAAAATCACCCAATATATGCAAACGAAAAACAAATTAAATTTCATTGCAAGGGACAATATTAATATGAAACGAAAGTGTTTTTATTATCAAACAATTCAAAACATTCATGCAGGCGAGTTGCATTCTTGTACAATGGCCTCGACGAATTCGGCTGCGTTGCGATCGTCAGCGTGTAGATAGTCGTCGACGTCCGTAATGCTCATACCGTTGAATCGCGAAATGAATGCGGCGGTGGTGTCCTGTTCGTCTTCGTCGTCTGAATGATTTTCAGTGTCATTCTCGGCGGAGGGCAAAAGGCCGCTCGAGTTGGCTTTCCGGAAGGCGTTGGCAATATCGTTGTGGAGTCAATCCGGTCCCACGCCTGAACAAGGTGGTTTGCAACGTCAAGTAGGTTAGCTCTGCGTCCCTCTGCAATCCCAGGCTTACTCGGGCGCATTAACTCTGCCCGCTCCATTGCCACCTCTTTTTCCTCCTGCGACCCATCCAAAAACTCGATAATGCCACGCAAAATGAGAAACTGATACCGCTTTTTAATGGCAGCAATAATCCCCAAATCACACGGCTGCTTCCACGAGGTGCAGTTGGGAGGTAAAAATACAATCTCAATGTTCCCCGTATTTGCAGGCCATTGATGCCCTGGTGCATGGTCAACTATAAGCAATACTTTAGTTAATCCTAATTGGTCGACGTTGTGTTTGAAGACCTCATATAACCACCGGTTAGCGATTTCGCTATCTACCCACCCTTTTTTTACTAAAGTACGGCGTGGGCCATTGCTTGTTAATAATGCATACTGGTGTCCCCGGTTTGCCAATGATGGTACAAGGTATTTTAATCGTCCCCGTTGCATTTGTGCACACCACAATAGATACCCTATCCTTGCACTTCTTGGTTCCGCGGGTTTCCAAGGGGTCTTCATCGGCTAATAAAACCGAGAAACGAGGTAGTTGCCGAAAGAATAGCCCTGTTTCATCCATGTTAAAAACACAATTCGCGGGGTAGCTGTTGATTTTTAACGCAAGTACTTTCAAGCCTAGGATAAATACAGGATCATTCTTATCGATATCACCCCCTCCCCATGCATCATTGTAGTTGGAAGGCAGTGGCGACAGCGAAATTTTTTAACCATTGCCAAGAAGCCTTAAATTTGTCACCAGGTATACCGAGTTTTTTAGCCATTTCCATAGCTTTCGCGCGTATAAGTTGAGGAGGGGCAACAACCTTAAAGTTTCTTATACCGTTAAGAAGATTGGTCTTCAACTCGGGAAAATGTGAAGGGACATAACGCAGCGCCTTATCCAGGAGGGCCAGAGCCACACCGCTGGTGCGCGTTTTCACAGAGGCTTCATTTAAGCAGAGGGCGCGTATTGCACCCTCTGTAACACCATATTGACGAGCAACCTCGCTTTTCGACGGCGGGCGCTCCTTGGCCAGGACGCGAAGGATCTCGAGTCGCTTCTTGTCGCTGAGTCGTTTGCCTTTGCCTTTTGGCATTGAATCGGATAATTGCAATGTGAGGATCGTTGTTGTGTTAAACTATTTCGGGTGATAAAATACATGCAGCGTGAAAAAATACGCGAAATGTACTAAAATATGCATTCGTATTTCGTGTGCCAGAAATGATTAAATTACTCAATTGGGTGGTGATATCACCCTCGTAATTAGTCGGGAGCTTACTGTAGTTTTATGTATGGAAGAAAAGTAAGGGCTCAAAGTTGTGCTAGCGAAGTTCGACAAGGGCTCTAGAAAACGCGACGAAACGTCGGTTACGAGAAGTAGTACGAGTGCCAGTTCAAATTGTTATTAGTAAACAAGGAAAGGGTGTATTTTAGGACGAAAAATTCTGTGACGTTTATTCTGAAGAAAGTTCGATGTGAAGCGCTATAAATAATGTGCAAACGCTGTCGCAGCAGCATAAAATTGGGTGAGTGCTTAATCATTGAGAGATGAATTATGCGCAACATAGAGGTGCAAGGAATAAAAGGACCATCCACGGAAACTATGTAGAACCAGCCGCCAAAAGAAATCCTCGACCATTGCGTTCGCCCAAAACTTTGCATGGCTCCCCCGCTCCCTGAGTCTCCATTGCACACGACAATCGACGCAATTTGAGCAGCAGGGACCGCCATGAGGCTGCGTCCGCATCACAGGTGCCCATTTGTGCGTTGTATTGACAGGTAGGAGGAAGTTGATGCTCTTGATGGTGAATGAAGCTATCTTGTGGTCTGCCCTTTTACTTGGCTAATACATCAAATCCGTAAGATTGCCGAAATTTTGATAAATATGTGGTGCTCAATTTTTATATTTAGTTTTTGTATTGCAGGGCAAATATTATCGTTTGACTCCGACATGATATGTCGGAATATGTCGGAATTCGGGAAACGAGTGATTTTGCTTGCTACCCCTTTCTAATTGGTCGAAATGCAACTATTTTACAATGTGTTATTGATATTTCCGTGAATATTTCTTCATGCAGTTATGTGATTGGCCATCTTGCTTGTATAAAATTACTTAATGATGTCAGAATTTTGACGATATTCCACCATACGCCGCTTTTACATCTGCTTGAACATCAATATCCTTGAAGACGTGTAGCAGTGAAATGGAAAAATGACAAAACTGGGTGGTATATCGCTTTTGCCGAAGTTGACCCAAAAGACAAACCTGGGTACGCCCCCAGTTTTTGTGTAAAATAGGGCGGTCCAGTGTTATAACTATTGCTTAAATGTTTTAACGAATGCTACACCGTGTAGCAAATGTTCTAAGCTTTTAACAATTACTTCGATTTCTTATGCTGGCACATTGCGCCAGAAGTCCAACAAAAAAGACCACCGTCCTAACCACGACATGCTTGCGCTCCCGTACCACAGGCAAGTATACTAATCCGCAAACAGGGCATACTCCTCATCCGTTACAATGTCGGTAGGCCGCACTCTTGCACAATGCTACAACAGGTCGGAGATGTCACTAAATAGTAAACGCTGATTGGATTAATGACCTTGTGTATGAATGTGCTAGTACAATATATTGCCGTCTAAAGAGCGGCGCATGCGATCACGAACTTTTTTATCCCGGTATCTTTAAGGGCATCCACGTTGGGGTATGGCTGTGCAATGAAGAGCTCGGCAATGGCGGCAACATAGACACCACAGCTTGTAGAATTGATTTGTCCGAGCTTGACATGCGAGATTTGCCACATAAAGTCAGATCCGCCTTGACCGCGCTTGCCACCGAGGGATTTAAACTCCCAACGGCGAGTGTTGAGTCCCTATTCGGTTCCTTGGGCACACGCACGCAGTCTGAAAATAAAGGAATCCAGTCGTCAAGTTTACGTACGTAGTCGAGACCATCGTAGGTTGTAACGCGACGTAATCGAACGTCCACAACGACCAGGCACCAGTGGCACATCCGTAGATGTAGCGGGAGGAGGATGTAGTCAAACCGAAACCAATTTGGCCCACCTAGTAGCGGCATTTGGCGGGTTTGCGCCATGTGCTCCCAGCCCGAGCTGTTCACATATCGAACCCGCGGGGCCGATGCAATATAGTTCCACCGGGCTTTGTGCGGCGCCAGAGCGCGCAGAGCCCCGAGGTCGTGGGCAGTCGTGAGGCGAGCTTGGAAAACGGGGACGGTAGCGAGGTTGGCGTCGAGCTGGCGTGGGAGGGCGCTCATCGGACGGCCGGCCCAGCGGGCGGAGTCGGAGCGTGCGAAGTATGCGTCCATCGCTCGGTTCGCCGGGATGTCTCGCGAGCTGCGGAGGATGTGCCCTAGCAAGCTCCATCGCGATGCAGTAAGGCGGAAACGGAGTGGCGTGGCCTTGCAGCGCTCGTACAGGCGGTCGTTACCGATGTGGGTCGGGTAGTGGATGCCGATGACTTGTCGAAGTTGCCGTCGGTGGAAGCTCTCAAGGCCAGCGACATCGCCGGCCGTTAGTGCCCAGGTACTGAAGTTGTACAGGAGGGTCGGCAGCACATACGCGCTGTAGAGCCTGAGTCGCATCTGCTCGCGGATGATGTCGCCGCGGAATCAAAGGCGCCATATATTGTGAAGCGCGACCCTGGCTAGGGCCTTGCGGCGTGCCACCTCTTCGTGGTCACCGAGCAGCGTCCCAAGCTTCTTGGTAGTGCGCCAAGGCTCGACACGTGCGCGGGTACTGGGCAGCAGGAACCTAGCGAGCGGACTGTTGGCCGTGGGATGGCGTTTGAGCAGCGTTTCCTCGGTCTTCTCCACGTTCATGTTGAGCGCCAGCGGGCGAGAACTGTTGGGGCGTGCTGTCGGAGCAGCTCGACGTCGCCTGGAGAATCGAAGGTAAAGTCAACGTCATCGGTGTAAGCGATCGTTGAGCGGAGGAGGTCTGGTGGCACCCCCGCCGTCGTCGCCAGGTCGCGGAGCGCTGCCTCGAGCTACACGATGAAGAGCACCGGTGACAGCGAGTCGCCCTGTGGTGTACCGATATTCGTCTTGAAGCGGAACCCCTTCCGACTATTGTGTCGCACAACGAGCGTCGTGTCGGTGAGCAGCAGTTGCACGAGGCGGAGCTCGTCGTCGTTGATGTCATCTGCGAGGACGGCAAGCAGCTTGGCGCGGTCGATTGTGTCGAACGCTCGGGACACGTCGATGCCGAGGATTGTGTACTGCTCTTTGACTCTGTTGATGCGGGCGACATACCACTTGTGGGTCCAAATCGCGTCTGCCGTACTGCGGCGTGGGCGTAAGCCACTTTGGTTCGCGCCGACGAAGGCGTTAATCTTGCTGGCGATGCGGTTGAGCACGACGAGCGACACTGCCTTGCTGTTGAGCAGGACCATAGGGCGGAGGCTGGTCGCAGGGTCAGCAGGCTCGCCGGTTTTGGTACGCCGATGAGAGTGCCTGCTCCGAGGCACAAGCTGCCGCCTGTGGCCACGCTGTCATTAATACATTCGGCGACGAGCGGCGCGAGAGCCTTGTTGCCGTATTTAAGGACCTCCCCGGGGGTGTTGTCAGGCCCGCTGGAGCGGCCATTGCGCAGACGCGACATGGCTAGCGCGACTTCGGAGGCCCGGATGGGCTCTTGCAGTGGACGGCATTCTGTGCTGATTACGAGCTTTGGGCAGGTGGCATCGTGGAGCTGGTCTTTGAAGAAACTGGTCATTTGGCGCATTGCTGCTTTCGTGTTGGCTATGCTGCGACCTGCGCTGTCGTGGATCACGGTACGTTTCGGTAGGCGGAGCAGGGCGGCGGTGACGTGGCTGAACATGTTGCTGTGTGGGCTGGCGTCTTCAATTTCCTTGGCTAGGGCATCGAGGCGGGCGTTTGCGAGGTCCTTGCAGCGAGTGCGAATTTCGTGGAGCAGTTGATTCCGTTGGGTCTTCAGTTTGGATGCGGTGGCTTCGTCGCGGGGGCGTTGGTTTTGCAGCAGCAGATGAGTGGCGCGTTGCTTCACGGACAGGTGGCGTAGTACGGCGTCGTTGAATCGAATCGTCTTCTTAGCCGGTTCGTGTCCGACGATGGTTGCGTCGCAGTGAGCCGCGGTTGCGATGTGTTGCGAGAGGCGGGCGGCCGGTGGCAGAGGCTTCGGCTGATCTGGTGGGGGCGTTTTAGTGGCAACACGGTCGCGGAGGGCCTCGGCGTACTTCGTGCGGATCCCGGGATCGGCAAACTTTGCAAGGTCGAGGCGAGGCGGGCGGTGGACGGCGTTCATGACGTTGGCGAAACGGCGCTTTAGGTAGATCGGCAGCAGGACGTCGGCTGTGACTAGTTTGTGGTCGGAGCGTGTTAGCGTGCCTCCCCAGGAACTGGCGTTCGTGCAGAACTGGAGTAGTCGCCGCGGAAGCAGCACATAGTCGATCTGGTTGTAGATGTGGCCTTCGCCGCGTGCCATCGTCCATGTGGTGGTGTGGCGCGCGCCCTTGCGGAAGTACGTGTTGGCTGCGTGTAGCTCCGTATCCGCGCAGAGTGCAGAGAGATGGTGACCATTCCTGTTTCGGCGGCCGCGGGCCCACTGACCCATGAACGTGTCGTACTTGCGTTCGCGGCCAAGCTTGGCATTGAAGTCGCCGCAGACGACGGTCGTATCTCGGCGCGCTAGACTCTTGTAGGTCTTGTGGAGCGCATCGTAGAAGGCATCAGATTCATGGGCCGGTCGCCCCATGTGCGGCGCGTATGCCGAGATGATGTTCAACCGGGAGTGTTGGTTTAGTTGTAATCTAAGTATACCGATGTGGGGCGATATGGACCAGTACCTGTCGACGAGCGGGACGAAGCGGGGCGAGATGGCGAAGCCGATCCCTGGATGGGTCGACTCGCTTGCTAGAATAATGAGCATGGTACCATTCGTGAGCGTGACGCGTTGCTCGACGATGTGTGTCTCCTGGAGACACACATCGCGAGGCGGTAGGCCTTGAGACCATCGGCGAGCTGGTCTTGTTTCACCTGTGAGGAGAGCGAGAGCGGGTTAAAGGTGCCGAACCGGGCGAGTCGTTGCTGCTTTGTCTGGCGTGTTAGGGCACGTGCGCCTGAAACTTCCGTGGGAGACTGGCCGCGGAAGGGAACCGCGGGCCAAGGTAGGTCCAACATGTCGTCAGTCCTACCTCCGGTGGGTCGTCACTCCACCGACCAAAAATTAACGGCCTATATGAATGCTAATACTAAAACGCATCAACGATAAATAGCAACCACAGAATTTTGAAGCCAACCACTTTCCGATTGTTGCTACTGCAAGCATCTCCAGCCCCCGTCTGCGGAACCTCCATTGACCTGGATCAACATATTCAGAGACATGCATGACACTTCAAGCCTTCACCCGAGGCCTCTGATGGTCGCTTGACTCGATAGGCGGCTTCTTTGGTACTTGGTACTTGCATGAGGGCAATATCGAGTTTGCTAGTCGTTTGTTATATTGCATTTACATGTAGTTGGCTGGAACCTGATGTCGCTGTTGCCGTGTAGTACGGTGGTTTGCCCGCGATTCATTCGACGAAGCGCTCAACGCACTCGCCAGTTCGACTCATTTACCACAATTGGTGCACACTTTCACATAGCACATAGACTATCGGGATGCTTCGAGGTGTGGATTTGTTCCAAATCCCTGAACCGTGGTTATACTCAATAGCAGTATGCCTTTACATCACATTAACCATCGAACTAACGAAAACCACAACGCACATACATTGACCTTTCTCTTACACTGCGAGTTCCACTAAACACTTGGATGTGTGAACAGTGCAGCAGTATCATTCTCGAATTAGCCTTAAATTTGTCAACATGAGCCCCATTGACCGCGAATTGTTCATGTTGAAACCGGAAACGAACGGCTTTCATATAAGGTGAAAAAAGCACATGAGATAGACGACCGTGGAATCTTCGTCACTAAGTGTCGACGCGACGGCGTTGTACTGAGCGTCGTCGGCGTCGCCCATGATGAACCGTGGACAAAGATTAAAGCCAGCGTACTGACGACAAGCACTATCGGAGTAGCCGTAAACGATGACTGGGTATCCAAGTCGATTGAGCTTGAATGTCGTATCAATGTGCGTGACAATCCGATGATTTGGATTCTGGTCAACTGCTGTTGAATATCGTTCTAGGTGTCAGCGAGTTGTCAACCCTATGATATATCAGAATGCTTGGATCGTTGAATTGGGTGATACCGATACGTAATGGGTCGCCGGCTGATCCAATACCTATTTGGGAATTGCCACCAATAGAGTGGATACCAAAGGCAAA
>JNBR01000137.1:23955-46905 GCA_002081595.1 Achlya hypogyna | reverse complement strand
CGGCGCCAAGGACAACGTTGCCTCCAGTCATGCTTGCCTCGTCGGTGCCAGCTTGAACGTTTACGGAACTTGCAGCCTTGATGTTTAGGTCGCCGAACTCGGTCGTAATTGCGTTAGCGCCACCCACCAGAGCCACACCTTTGGACGACACATGAACACGCGTTGTGAGGGGTTCATCCGTCGAGTTGCTCGTCGCTGTGGCCAATCGAAGGATCGGGGCATCCGAGCCAAACACTGCCTCGAGGCTGCCAGCCGTAAGTGTGTTATCGTTGCCGACGGCCTTGAGAACTACGGCGGCGCCAAGCGCTTCGAGGTGCAGGGGAATGCCTGCGAAAGTAGGCCCGGAGTAGGGCCGGTCGAGGTACAGCATCGAGGCGTTAAAGGGTTTCGTAGGGTTTACGATGTACGTGGCACCAGCCAGACGGATGTACGTATTTGCTCGGAGCGCCGATGTGAGATCCATGGACGTGTAAACAGCGTCACTGCCTCGCGTCACAGTGCCAGTGCCGGGCAAGCGAACTAAACGCGACGAGCTACCGGATGAATAGTGCACAAATCGGGCAGTCGTGTGAGCTCCCACCGTGTCCTACAATGACAAGATGCAGCGATGAGCTGCTACAGAGTATACCGTGGATGTATCAGTCGAGCTCACTTGGAGACCGAGTGCGCTGACACTGGCAAGGGGCGCCGTCGCGCCCTCCGAGGCCGAAATAAGCGCGCTCTTGACGTGCAACGGCTCTTGGCCAGCAAGAGCAAACTGGAGGCC
Source organism: Achlya hypogyna (assembly GCA_002081595.1). Classification (NCBI taxonomy): domain Eukaryota; phylum Oomycota; class Saprolegniomycetes; order Saprolegniales; family Achlyaceae; genus Achlya; species Achlya hypogyna. The sequence goes on along the minus strand of JNBR01000137.1, from coordinate 46,139 downwards.
TCGGTCGATTTGAATCGCTGACGAGTTCACGGCAACCACAGAGCGGAGCTCAACATCGTTGATGTAGAGGACGTCTCCAATGTCCACGAGCTTTCTACAAACATCCTGATATGGGGCAACCACGGCGTGATAAATAATCGTACGACACGTCCGTAGATGTCGGAATCCACGTCGCCGACACAGGAGCACCACTAGCACTTACAGTGCTGACCACGCGGAAGAGCCCGCTGGACGTAATTGAGAGTGTCGCCGAGCCGAAAATCGGGTGACTCTCGACCGTGACATCTCCAAGAAACCGGTTGTCTATGGAACCGGTCATGAGCTGCAACAGAGCGACATCATTGGCACACCGAGAAGAAATGGATCGCTCGGCGGAGCAGTTTGCAGCGTCAAACGACGGTGCTTCGTTGGCTCGGTATTGCGGAGCACAGACACTCCGGGCTCAACAAGGCTGGCTGCGAGGAGTTGCCACAGTGTGGCAAATACAAGCCACACCAGCAATACACGCGAGCTTTGGTTGCTGCGGGTCGGCGAACGCCGTAGTATCGTTTTCGCCGAGAGCGTCATCTCCCACCTAGGAGTGCACATGATGCCACCCGAAGAAGCCATGGCGCCTTACCTCACGAACGATTCCTTGTTCGCAAATCCTCGTGAAAAGCGACTGAGAGCTTCCAGTGCTTCCCGACGCGAAATTGCCTCACCAATCACCGCTGTAACGCGTAAATAGCTGCGTTTGATTCGCTTGGTACAGTGGCCGAGCCAATCAACGCCCAGCGCGCTTTGTTCCAGAACCCGTCCGCTGCATCGATTGGCTGTTCAGAGATCTTCGAAGGTCGCGAGTTGTTCGACATGGAAAAGTAGAAGCAACCGACATGACGATTGGCACACTGTACATTTTCTATGCGTTCAACCACAAGCCAAACTATTCTCCGTCGCAGTTTTGACGAGCGGGTCACTTCGCCTGCCTTGACTACTGTGGCACCTGCTTTTTATGGCTTTGCATAAAAAGCTTGAGAGTTCGAACACCTTTTAACGGATTTAAGTCGTTTACTTTCTTACTTGCCTCGATTCTACCGTGGAGACACTAGAAAAGCGATGAAGGTGGATGAATTTGTCGTTGCCTATCCCGAAAGCGCCATGCTAGAACCACAAAGGTCATATACCTCTATGGCAGGTCAGCCAACAATGAAGTACACAGAGGAAAAATGAACGGGGTTTCCCTGTATTATTTCCGATGTTGCTTGGATGGACTCTGAGCCCGCTCTCTTTGTTTACGAAGCGAGTCGCCGAGCGGTTTGGGCAGCTTCATCGTGTATGCCTCCAGCAGCGACGCATGAGAAGATACTTCCTCCGTAGTTGGCTGGCGTTGCTTTGCAAACTCGACCTTGTCTTCGTGTTGTTGAAGAAGTTCCCTGTGCTCTGTATGGCACAGTAGTTGATCGAAATACCATACCACACATACCTCGCAATATATAATTGTCGCCACACAGCACGGAGGCATCTCGGTCCAAACGGGCATGACGAGGCGCCTCGGGGTACACGGCTGTACCGAACGAAGTTACGGGTCGGTGATCAAGCGTCCGTTTGCCTTCCCAGGTCTTGAGCGGCCTAGAAGTCATTGAGTGCGGTTCCGTAGAGTGTGTTCTACAGGTAAGACCCAGGCCCGATACTCGCCTTCTCAAAGGCGGATGTCGCCGTGACTGGAGCTTCCTCGAATGTCGAGTTCGATGGGCGCAAGCTGGATAAGTGGGAAAAGGACATCGAGCCCGCGCTCTGCGGTTTCACGTGTGAAGTCAATTCGGCACATGCCACGCTGCGACAGTATTTTCGGCACGTACCGTATGTCACGGCGTTGAGTTGACATCATGCCGAATTTAATGATTACGAAGTGGCGTCTGCCGAGAGAACACGGTGGTCCATGCTGCTCATGTGGGTCGCGGGGCTCGCCCTCGGGTGGGCCGGCGTGTACACCTTCCTGCAGATGACGACGACCGCCGACGAGAACATTCACGTGCTTCCGGCCTTCGTTTGTAAGGAGATATCGTGGTTCAACGAGCGAGTCTTTGAGCTCGGGCGGCAATTCCCAACCGCGCTCAAAACCTGGTTCAGCGTCGGCAGCGTCGTTGCCGCTGTTGGCATGACTGTTGGCACGGCCTACGTCACGTGGACGCTTATCATGCTCGTGGTACAGAAGCTCGTCAGCGTACAGGTCGATGTGCCGCTGTCGGACGCCTCCATTATGATCCCTGGTGTGACGATGCCAATGAACGCGACGGTATACCTATGGGCAACAGTGTTCCTCGCTGTCTCGTTTGTACGATGATCCTTTATTCGCCAGTGCGCTCTCATGATCGTTATGTAGCACGAATTTGGTCATGCGCTGGCAGCTGCGCTCTGCGAGATCCGCATCAAGTCTGTGGGTATCTTCTTCGCCGTTGTTTTTCCCGGTGCGTACGTGCGCTTCGACAGCTACTACAACGTTGGTCTATTGGACCAAATCAAGATTCAGAGCGCCGGCATCTGGCACAATTCGGTCTCTCGATGACTCCCAGACCACACAACTCACGCGCCAGATCTAGATTTTGTGCCTCCTGTGCTTTTGCCAGCTCCAACTCCTACCGTTCTACCTCTCACCCTTCTTTGACCTCAACCAGGGCATGACAGTCATCTCCATTCCCGAAATGTCCGCCTTCGAAGGCATCGTGTCGCTCGGTGATGTAATCATCTCGGTCGACCACCAGCCGACGCTCAACTGGGGTCAGTGGCGTGCCGAAATTGACAACCTCGCCAAGCTCGTTGAGACCAAAGACGCCAAGGACCACGGCTACTGCATCCCGATGGCGTTGCTTCAGGTGCATCAGTCGGCCATGACCGAGTCTTCCTGCTGCCGCCCCGACACCGACAGCGACGCCGAGTGCTTCACGTATAACAACGGCGCGCACACGACGTGTCTCGACGGAAAGGAGGTGGGCGACCTTTCGACGACGAGATGCCACGCGCGCATCGAGGGCACATGTGGCGAGACGCGGGTGTGCGTTACTCCGCGCATCGAGTCGATGCAAACTCTCATCCGACTCGCGTTTCAGGACGGCCGCGTGGTCATGCTGCACGGTTTCCCCGCGGACCTGCACGCCGAACTCGAGGTGATGGAGTATACGACGCAAATGTCGCCGCTCTGGTGGATCCAAGTGCCCACGAGCCTCCACCGCTTTTGGAGCTTTCTGCTCAACATCTCGGGTACCATCGGTTTCTTCAATGCGTTGCCGATCCACTACTTTGACGGGAGTCATCTCTGCGCAAGCTACCTCACGTACCTCGTCGCGGACGAACGCCGCCGCCAGCAATGGCTCACAGCTTTTCTGTACTTTGGAGACGCCGTCGTACTCAGCACGTTTGTATTACGACTTGTGTAATGTCAATTGTGAGCAAAATCGGCCTTGCCGCCAGTCTTGGAAAGCAATCGCGTCTCGGCAATCACGATGTCGTGCGACAGCGCCTTGCACATATCGTAGACGGTGAGTGCCGCCACGGACGCGCCTGTGAGTGCTTCCATCTCGACGCCCGTGCGCCCTGTGACCGTCACAGAGCACATCACGTGGATGCTGCTGTCGTCATCGTGAACCTGCAGCTTCACATCGCAGTTTTCAATGCCCAGTGGATGGCAGAATGGGATGAGATCGCTTGTGCGCTTGGCACCCATAACTCCGGCTAACGTTGCCGTCGACAGTACGGGACCCTTCTTGCTGATAAGTTGCGCGTCCTGCCGCAGCGCGTCCAACACGTTGGGCGGAAGACGAATAATCGACCGCGCCACGGCCGTACGCTTCGTCACGGCCTTGCCACTGACGTCAACCATGGTGGGTTGGTTGTTTTGGTTGACATGGGTGAGCCCATGGGCTGCGCGGGCGAAGGGCCTAGCCTTCGAGACGACGCACTTGACTCGGGCGAGCATCCAGGTTTGCTCCTCAGAATCCAAATTCCACGCAACTCTATCTCGGCCATGTCAGCAGCAGCATCAACTTAGCGCATACTTCAATCAAGACGTTTGCGTTGTTTTAGACAAGGGGAGAGCTAGAGCAGGCCCACCATATCTTGTTATAACATAATGTTTAAGTGTCAGCCACTCAGATGTCCCCGAATTCGGTAAACTTTTTATTTAAGTAAATACAAAATCGTAGATTAGTTATATCAGGTTGGATATTAATATGGTTCAATGGATCGCCATTCAAAGGATTCCAAAATCCCGACAAAATCATGGCCGAGACCGCCCGGACGCCTATGCCCACGACCTTGCTTGTCATCGGTATGGCCGGCAGCGGCAAGACGACGCTCATGCACCGCCTTGCCGTTCATGCGGCGGAGCAGCAGCGTGAACACCGGCAGTATGTGGTCAACCTCGACCCTGCGGTGAAGCAAGTTCCGTACGGCGCGCACATTGACATTCGCGACACCGTCGACTACAAGCAAGTCATGACGGAGTACGGACTTGGGCCTAATGGCGCCATCATGACTTCGCTCAACCTCTTCGCCACTCGCTTCGATCAAGTCGTTGAGCTCATTCAGAAGCGCGCGCCAGACCTTGAGTAAGATGAGTACTTCGATCATGGACTCACGCTGCCACATAGCTACGTTGTTGTAGACACACCAGGCCAGATCGAAGCTTTTACGTGGTCTGCCTCTGGTGCGATCATCACTGAGTCTTTGGCTACGTCGTTCCCGACGGTCGTGGTATATGTCGTGGACACCCCTCGCACCACGAGCCCGAACACGTTCATGTCCAACATGCTATATGCTTGCAGGTACATTCAGTTGGTCTCATATACCCATGCTTATATTGCGTTAGCATCTTGTACAAGGTCAAGCTGCCGTTCATTGTGCTCTTCAACAAGACGGATGTCGTGACGCATGACTTTGCTGTTGACTGGATGACGGACTTTGAGGCGTTCCAAACGGCCCTGGACCAAACCAACGAAGAAAGCTACATGAATACGCTGTCGCGCTCTTTGAGCCTTGTGCTCGAAGAGTTCTACTCGAACCTGCGTCACGTCGGCGTCTCGGCTGCTACGGGTGCGGGCATGGACGAGTTCTTCAAGGTCGTCGCCGAAGCCACGAACGAGTACTACGAAGAGTACTTACCGGATCTTATGTACCGCATTGAGCAACAAAAGGCCAAGAGCGAAAAGAAGCAGACTGATAACCTGGAGAAGGTCATGAAGGACATGACCGTCAATGACAACGAGCCCAAGGGTCCCCCGCCTGCGCCTACCACTGCTCCTACGGCACCACCCCAGGGTGAGCGCACAGAGCTTTAAGCAACCGATCAACGCAAACTATTGTAATCGCTTCTGAGCCTGTAGCTCGATTCCACCGTCCACAGATAGCTGGCATCTCGTATGTAGACCAAGAGTGAGTCATGCCGGGCACCGTCCGTAGTTGTGAATGCGCATGGAATCGCGCCTGTAGATGCGTGTATCTGTTTCGTACGAGCTCTTCCCCATGGAGCTTCTTACTACCGCAGCGCGGCAACTGCGACTGGCGCATGGCGACGCCTTTGGGCGGCATTTCGAATTTATCCTGTGACAGGAATGTCTTATGTGCGTATCGTACTTAACAGAACGTTTTCTAAAAAGGGGCGTCCCTGCATATAGCCCACGCTAATAATAAAAACGCATCTCAGAAACGGATAAGCTCCCTTAAAGTGCGCCTCAAAGAGGGAAACGGGAACAATCGGCGGGGCTTTCGAGCATTTTGAGTTGCGCGAGAGAAGCTGGGGCCATGGAGACGAATCTGGACGAGCAGATCGCGAGGGTCCGTAGCTCAGACAAGATGGATCTCCTGATGGCATCCATGGACAAGACGAAGATCGACGAATACCACCAGAGCCGTGGGAAGACTACTGGGTATGAGCATTTTAGGATTGGACCTCCATGCGAGGGAACCTTCACGGTAGATTCAAGCCATTGACCCGCGAATACACCAAGAACCCAGGGATTTGCAATGCACTTGCATTGATGAGAGGATTCCGAGGACCATTAGTACCCCCGGTAGTTGTTCCCATCGACAAACGGTCCTCGAAGGTTGATATGGCCCATGTCGGCGCCAAAGTCCTCGAGCGAAACAAGAAGAATACATTCGACGTGTCGCCCCCAGAGCGAAGACCCTCGACGTTAATGTCAGAACGACCAAGGCTAACCGCGATTCAGTCGCAAGTGTCGAAGACTATCTCCTTGGACGAGCAGGTTTGTTACCGATGAAGTTGAAGCATCGCTTCATATCAGTTCCTAGCCGGACCACGACATGGGCCAAGACTTTGACGACATTCTTGGCACCGTTGATATCGACGAGATGGTGGCCACAGCAAAGCTCACCACAACACAGACGCGCCCGGAACCAAATCACTACCGTAAGCCCCTCCCGACAAATCCGTCGTCGAGAGCGGCAACACCTACGTCATACGCATCGAGCGCGCCCTCATCATCTTCGTACACTGCATCAACCTCAACATACGCTACATCAACCACATCGCACACTTCTTCAGCGTCGGCGTACTCCACGTCTGCATCATCGTTTTCTCGTACAAGCCACGTGCCCGAGTCAGGGGCGCCCCGCACCGCTATTCCCACGGTAGCGAAAGACAGCCAAACAGCTCTCGAAGCCAGTATCCAAGAAACGCGTAAAAAGTTGCGCCGGGTTCGTGAAGAGTGCGACGATGCGTCGCTCGACGGCGACGTTCCCTTCGAACTCGAGCAGGAGCGCGATGCGCTGGAAGCAGAACTGTCCTCTAAGATAGCTGCGCTGCACGCACTTAAGACAGCGGCGGCAGCATCACAAGGACCATCTCTAGACCAGCTTCAAGACTCGATCAAAGATATTCGTGCAAAGCTCCGGCGCGTTCGCGAAGAGTGCGACGACGCCTACCTTATGGGTGAAATCCCTGTCGAACTGGAGAAGGAGCGAGCCCATCTCGAACAGTCGCTAGCTCACAAAAGCAAACTCTACCGCGAAGCGCGCACCGGCGGGGGGTCGGCAGTGCTGTCATCAGCGCCAACTCCCGCATCTTTGCCTCACGCTCCTCTGCCTCACGTGTCGCCACGTGTCGAGTGCACTCCGTCGCCTTTGCCGCTTAGCACCACGAACTATGAGATGGCCATCCGCGAGGGTGGAGTATCGGACCAAGTGTTGTGCAAGTGCGGACGACCGACGACTGCAAAGAAAGTGGTGCACGGCCAAAACGCCGGACGGCTCTACAACTCGTGCGACACCTGCGGTTTCCACAACTGGGCCGACGGGGGCTGGTCGACGACAAGCAGCTCGTCTTTCCAGTCAAACCCAACACACACATTCAATGCCACCACCTCGGCTGTCCTGCCGATGGAGCCAGATCTCGCGGGCAAAATGAAGCGCGCTAAGCACATTCTTCGCGACGTTTTCGGTCACTCGTCGTTCCGCCCTGGCCAAGAGCGCGTCGTCCAGGTACGCTTGGCAAGTATTGTTCAAGCCGAGCTAAGCATGGATATCTAGGAAGCACTCATGGGCAATGACGTGTTCGTGCTTATGCCGACGGGTGGCGGCAAGAGTCTTTGCTACCAGCTTCCAGCATGCGTGGATGCCGGCGTATCGATCATCATATCCCCACTCGTGTCGCTCATTCAAGACCAAGTCCAGCAGCTCCAAGCCTTGGATATTGAGGTCGCGCTTCTCAACGGGGACCAGGACTACGACTCGGTGCAAAAGCCCATCATTTCGGAGCTGTTTTCAAACTCGATCCGGATCAAGATGCTGTACGTCACGCCGGAAAAGATCGCGTCTAGCGGCGTTCTCGCCAAAATCTTTGAATCCCTCACATCCCGCGGCATGTTGGCGCGCTTCGTGGTCGATGAGGCCCACTGCATCAGCCAGTGGGGTCATGACTTTCGCAAGGACTACATGAACCTCGGGCAGCTGCGCAATAAGTACCCGACCGTAGGATACATCTGTCGTGCGTCCATCACTATTTGGTAGGTGCCGATCATGGCGCTGACGGCCACGGCTAACGGGCAGACCGAAGCCGACATCGTCAAGAACTTGCGCCTCGCCAAGCCCTTCATCACACGATCAAGCTTCAACAGGTTGGGCTGTACCATTGCCTTGATGTTTACGCTTCCCAAGACCCAATTTGACGTACGATGTGCGGCGCAAATCGGCCAAGTTTATGGAAGAGCTGTGCAACTTTGTCCGCGATCGAATCGATGAGTCGGGCATCATCTACTGGTACCTTGTCGGTTTTTCGATAGCACCTCACCCTTCGAAGCTTGTCGAAGAAAGACTGCGAGACGACGGCCAACAAGATCGTTCAGAACCTCGGCTACGAAGGAACGTCTCGGGCCAAGAAGATTTCGTTTTACCACGCCGGTCTCGAGCCCGAGGATCGCGCTCGCCGACACCACGAGTGGAGCAAGGGTCGCATCAAGTGCATCGTGGCCACGGTCGCCTTTGGCATGGGCATCAACAAGCCCGATGTGCGCTACGTGATCCACCACACCATACCCCAGTCCGTCACGCACTACTACCAAGTACGTCGAGGCGGTCAACTTAAAAGTATTCGAATTCGCTGTAGGAATCGGGGCGGGCAGGTCGCGATGGCGAGCAGTCAACGTGTTTGCTGTACTACTCGTTCAAGGATCTGGTGCGGCTGGAAGTAATTGGAGCCAATGTGACTCATGAGCAAACTAGTCCCGTCGGCGCCACTTAATAACACAGGATCGCGAGAACCAGAACCACCGCAACGTTCACTTTCAGAACCTTCGGCGCATGGTCGAGTTTTGCGAAAACCAAGTCGAGTGCCGGCGAACGAGCCTCCTCGAGTACTTCGGCGAGCACTTTTCTAACGCTCACTGCCACCAAACGTGCGACAACTGCAAGGCGCGGGGAAAGGGTATCGAATTTGCGTCGAAGAACGTTGCGGCCGACTGCTTGCTGATCTACAACGTCGGTACGGTGCCCCGTCGTCGGCCAAGCTCATCCGATGCCCAGTGCAACGAGCCACGGCGGAGAATGAGTCTATCACGGTCGTGCAGGCTTCCGCCGTTTTCATGGGCTCGCTGGCTGCCAAGGACAACCCAAAGCGGAGGGCCCTCTTCGAAGGCATGTCCGAGTTTGGTGCAGGCAAGGGTCGTTTCGACCGCAGCGAGGTCGAGCGCGTGATTTACAACATGATATTGCGTCAGTTCCTCGACGAAGTGGTACGAGCGCGTGGCTCGGTAGGTGCCGACGTGCGCCGTTGTAGGAAAAGAAGAATGCGATGGGTTTCTCGTCCAACATCCTCATCCCGGGGCCGCAAGCGCGCAAGCTGCTGCAAGGTGAACCAGTCGAGCTCATGTACAAGACGAAGCGGCGACCGGTGGTGGTAATCGACCAACCGGCACCGATCAAAAAAGACAAGCAGCGCAAGACCAAGGCCAAGAGCTCCAAGGCCACGTCTGTGGTGGCGACGACGGACGATGATGTCGAGGTCGTCGAGATGTTTCCTGTGATGCCCCGGCACACCAAGCTCTCGGCGCGGTGGTTTCCCCCCACAGGAATCTGCTCATTGCCAGTGTAGCATCCCGCTGCCGCATGTGGAAGCGCTGCATCAGCTGCTCATGGACTGGCGAGCTTCCGTGTGTGATAACTTCGACGTGATGCCGTATCATATCCTGCCGACCGCTGGCATTGTCGCCATCTCTGAAGCCGTGCCCGTCTCCAACGCCGAGCTCTTGGCCATCGAAGGCGTCGGTCGCACTCGCGTCAAGAAGTACGGCGAGTCCATCATTGAGATTGTCCGCAACTACCTAACCAAGGTACGCACTACCACGTCCGCACTGTTGCCCAAAGTGGGTGGGTAGAATGCCATCGTCCCAACCCCGCTCCCAGAAGGCTACCTCACGACAGACGCGGACGAGAAAGACAACAGCCCCCCAAAGGCGACCCCAGTCGTTGCTGCCAAACCCAAGTCCAAGTCCCCGTATTTCCAGGTACCTTCCTCTGTGTGGTGAATCAGCATGCGAGTGTTGTATAGAAGCCACCGACGGTAGCGTCGTCCGACCAGTTCGACGACATGGACTGGGATATGTTCGACGATACGGCCGACCTCGAAGCCGCATCGTCAGCGAAGCGTGCGAGCGAGACAATTGACCTCAGTGGCGACGCCAACAAGAGGCGCAAGCTCCACCTCATCGACCCTTGACGTTGCCCGTCAATAGAAAGCCACGTAACACTCGTGTCGGCACCAATTCTGGTGTTTATTTTTGTTGGCTCCGATGGACTTGGCGAGCTGATGTCGTTTGCAGCTCAGATGGGCACTTTTGGGGCCTGGTGCAGTGCGCGTCGATACACTCAAAATCGCGCGCGCTGCGAGTCCCCGGTCTTATCAGGTCGTCTCTGTCTCGGCTGTGAGATTGAAGATCCGTCCGTCATTCATGTGCTGATCCCATCCGGTCATGTTGGCGACTGCAGGGCGCCTGCCCACAGGGCTTAAGCCTCCGCGAGAGCAGCCTCGATGTCTGCCTCGATTTCGAAAGGCGCAATCTTTGGCTCGTAGCGCTTCACGGGCGTGCCGTGGCGATCCACAAGGAACTTAGCAAAGTTCCACGTGATGTCGCCCTCGAGACGCGATTTAAGAAAGCGGTACACCTCCTGTGTGTGTTCACCGTTGACGTCAGCCTTTTCAAAGAGTCGAAACTTGACCCCGAATGTGGCCACGAAGGCCAGGATCTCCTCGGGGGTGCCTGGCTCCTGGCCGCCGAACTGGTTGCACGGGAACCCGAGGATCTCGAGTCCTCGCGCCCGGTACTTGCGATCGAGCTCGACGAGTTGAGTGTAGTTGACCTTTGTGAGGCCTCACGCCGAAGCCACATTCACGACAAGGCAGACGCGGCCGCGGAAGGTCTCCATGGGCACGAGAACGCCGTGGATGTCGGTGCTAACAAGGTCGAAGAAGGACATGGCGCTTGAGATGCTTGCAGAAGCGCAAACTCAGAAATGACCGGTGGTGAGATCGCGGCTGAAGCGCCCCGAAGGATCGGGCATATCTGGTCGGGAAGCGTCGCGAAAGCTCCAATACATGGGTACGTGTTCTAAATATTTATCTGAGTTCTACCGGCTGCTGGAGCAACACCGCTGGTCACTTACGAGGCAACCCAGCGCCGCCCACTCAACAGACAGCGCGGGGTCGCTCGTCTTCTCAGGCCCGCCCTGGCTCGAGAGAGCTTGAGGGGACGCGCCGTCATTCATGTGACGCCCGCGGACGTTGCTCCAGAGCTAGCTCTTTTCCTCGAGCAACCTGACAATGTCATCGACCATGTGAATGGGCGGTGTGAACCCGCCCAAGCGCTTGACCGGCTGGCCGCGGCGGTCGATGAGAAACTTGGTGAAGTTCCATTTGATCGTCGAGACAAGGGTGCCTCGGAGTTTGCTCTTGAGGTACTTGAACACGGGCTGGGTTCGGGAGCCGTTGACGTCGCCCTTTTCGAAGACGGTGAAGGTTGTGCCGAAACTTTGCGCGAAGGCGAGAATTTCTTCGTGGGAGCCGGGCTCTTGGCCCCACTGGTTGCACGGGTACAGAAGGATCTGGAGGCCGCGGTCGCGGTACTGCCGATCCAGTTCGGCCAGTTGAGTGTAGTTGAGCATGGCTTGCGATCACATCTTGGAAGCAACGTTGACCACCAAGCACACGCGACCCGTGTAGGCGGCCATCGAGATCTCGACACCGTCCGTCCGCTTGCTGCTTAGTTCGAAGAAGGACTCGGCGCTCGACATGCGCTTCAACGGTAAAAGCTTTTATGCCTTACCTCGGCACACCAAGGAATTCAGCCCCACCCGGTACCGCACCCGTTACGACGGGGGTAGGGGGACCCTTTCGCAACGCCCACCGGATACAAACCCCTCAATAGACATGATGCGTTGCTATGGGGAGGTACTTGACCACCCGCTTCAAACAGGAAATCAGACATTGAAGCTCCGTGTCACACGAAAGCAAGCGATAAATCGCCTCAAGATGCCACGGTCCTTGCAAAGCAACGTCCAACTCTTCCATTGCCCTCAACCTACCAACGCTCGTGCGACCGCACCGGCGCTGGAGGCAGCAACGGCGCCTTCAATGGGCTTCAAGCACGTCACTCTACACCCTGCCATAGACATTGTTGACGGGATGTTGCATACGCTAGGTCGGTCTTGGGACTCCACCGGCCGAGCACCGCCGAAGAACATGCGCTTGCTCGCTACTGTCCATGCATCCGCTGTCAGCCACCGCCACGGCCCTCTCAGAGTGAGAGCTCCGCAGTTTCAGACTGTTTTGTGATCCACTTGTCCGCAGGTGGCTGTGGCCCCGCCACGATTCAGCCGCTCATGATAGGTACTGTAATCTTCCCAAACACCACTCAGCGTGCTGGGCCCGTTCACATGTAGTATGTAGTACGCAATCACTTGTTTAAAGCTTTTACAGCAGCGCTGGTCAAGGCTAAGACCGGCGATGCGAGAGTCACGGTCGCGGGTGGGGAATTGCGGCGCCGTCCACTCAAATGACAACACCACCGCCCCCCGCAGTCTTTTTCGGGCGCGTCCCGTCGGCAAGATTTGGGGACGCGCCGTCATTCATGTGAGATCCTTCTCGCAGTCCAGCCGTCTCCTCGACAGACTTCTACTGTCGCGAGAGCAATTCGAGGATGTCGGCCTCGAAGTCCATTGGCGCCGTCTGGGGGCTGTAGCGCTTGAACGGTTGGCCGTGGCGGTCGACGAGGAACTTGGTAAAGTTCCACTTGATCGACGACCCGAGAGTGCCCGTAAGCTTGCTCTTGAGGTACGCGAACACGGGCTGCGTGTTCTCGCCGTTCACATCGGCCTTCTCAAAGAGAGGGAAGGTTGCATTGAACCCGGCAGCAAAGGCCTGGATCTCAGCGTGCGATCCTGGCTCTTGGCCGCCGAACTGGTTGCACGGATACGCGAGGATCTGCAGGCCTTGGTCGCGGTATTTGTTGTCGAGTTCGACGAGTTGAGTGTAGTTGAGCTTCGTGAGGCCTCATGCAGACGCCACATTGACGACGAGGCAGACGCGCCCGTGATACGTCTCCATAGGCACGCAGTTACCTGCCATGTCATAACTTTCCAGCTCGAAGAACGACTTGGCAAGCGTTGGGTCAATAGTCGTCGCCCGGCGAATCGTCGCGCCTGCTCGTTGGAAGGCCTCCATCCAACGCGACTGTTCGGACCCCGAGGCAGCGGCCAAGGCCACGCGCTCGTCGCCCGCCTTCAATAGCATGCCGTGATCGTTGGTAGTGTCGTGCTCGACCGACGTGGGCGTAGCATTGCAGTCAATGGTCGTCTTCGTGTCCTTTTGGGCGTCATCAAACACAACCACTTTCTGCGCCGCCGCGTCAGCGACGACGTATACGGGCTCCGTCTTCTTGGAGCTGCCAAAGAACCCGCGGAAGCTGCCGGCGTTGATCGTTACGAGCTTCAGACGGCCTGCGAACGACTCGGTCATTCGGGTGGTATTTCGAAAATGACCAATTTGACGTTGCCGTTTGCTGGGGACAAAAAATGGACGCGCGACATGTGTGGATGACTGTATTTGAAATCGAACCAATCGTGATTCGTACATCAGATCCAAGATCTTATCCCAGCTGCCATGTTGCCGCAAGCAGCAAACAAGGAAGCGCTCCTGCGCGCAGGTGTCGACGGCAACGAGCCACTGCATTACAAGCTTAGTACGCGTGGCAGTAGGCGCACACGTTGCAGTCGCGGCCCTGGACGCGCTTGGTGTGCACGTGATCGCGACACACGTAGAAGGTGCAGATGGAGCATTGGTGGCGTTTGGAGAAGAGAGCAAACTTGGCGTGGCATTCGAGAACGCTGCAGTACCATGTACTGTGGCACCGCACCTTGCCGTCCTCGTCGTCGCCTTCGTCGTCTGTGAGCACGTTTTGCGCTGATGGTGGCACGCCGTAGAGCCAGAGCAAGTCCACGGGCGCCTACGTTATCATAGCGCCGCATCCGACGTGCGACGATACCTCTGCCCCACACTTGTGGGCTGCGGTGCACTTTTGCGGGCATAGAAAACACTTGCACACAGGGCATTGCCGCTTGAGCAACTGGTTGAAGACGTTAAATGGCGAGTTGCAGCCGAGACAGACGCCGCCAGTGAGTAGCGCGAGGCTCGCGTCGATGGGCGCATTGGCCCACGCGCGAGCGAGCTCGACAGGCGACCGGTGTGCCAACCCCGGTGGCATCACTGGTGCCGAGCCCCCGCGGAGGTGGACGTCCGCGCCTTTGCGCCAGAGCAGGCGGATGACATCTGGTTGGTTGCGGACCGCCGCAAAATGCAGCGGCCGCAGCGTCCACTCGTCCCCGCCATTGACGTCGGCGCCCATCTGCGCACACATGAGGCCCCCTCGTCGGGTGCATCAGCCGACCTCGATGGCAAAGACGGCGATGGCGATAGATCCGAACCACGTGGCGAGGTGCAGCACCTCGTTGGCGACGACAACCGTCGCGATGGGCGAAGGGTGGGGAACCGAGCGTTGCCAGCAGTCCCATAGCACGAGCATCGACGGCACGGAGCCGCGTTCGATCGCTGTCTCCCACGCCTCCGAGAGCGTTCGCCGCTTCACGAAAGGCCACGATGGCGGCAGGGTGCGGCGCGCTGTGCGCCGAAGCAGCCCGCCGTGCGCGACGGCCGACGGCACCGGTGGCGTTGCGAGCGCGTCAGCGACAATCTGGTACGTGTCGACGTCCTTGGTCACGTGCTTGAAATCGCGCAGGAGATCATCAAACGACATGCACATGAGCTGTGCTTCGACGTTCTATCGTCAGCGCAGTCAGCGTCATGCACAGTCTACCGCGACGAGCGGCCAAGGTTGCTGGGTGGAACGCTACCTTGAGCAGAGCAATGCCGACGCGGAACATGACGTCTGTGACGCCGGCGAGGATCAGATCCAGCACGGCGTGTGTCAGTTCGATCTTGGACGAGCAAGAAAACTGGCATCTCATGAACATGGGTGAAGAAGCAAGCATTGTACCATGGTCGTGAACCACTCGATGCCGTAGAGGTAGACGTCAAAGCCGCATTCATCGAGCTTTGCAGCCAGCTCCGGCAGCAGCTCAGCCACGTGCGCTTGGAACTGCTGCAGGTAGTCGTTCAAAAACACGGACGAATCCTTGTAAAACTACGAGGCATCAACCTGTGAGTCCGAATTCCTCTGAGCCCGGTAGCGCACTTGGCTCAGGTGCTTGTGCTGCAACAAGTACACAAACGTTGCGTACGCGTCGGCTTCCGGTAGTCCTGCTTCGAGGAAGACGGCGGCGATAAAGTTCATGCCCTGGCAGTATCCGTCTTCGACGCGAGCAACGGCATTGAGCACACGAAAGAGCGCTGGCTCAGCCGCAGCGTAGTCGCCTTCAAAGATGCAGAACGTGCGTGCCACATCACGCTCGATGAGCTCAGAGTACGCGTGGCGGGGCGTGGCGATCTACATTATCGCTGTGAGTGAGAGGCCGAATCCGCGCGTAGCACCTGGTCGTACACGTGGCGATGGATTCGGGTGACGGACTCGGGGACCGTCCAGCGCAGCGCAGCTTCGTCGCGGGCGTCTGTCAGTTGCAGCACTTGCGCACGCTCGTCGTCGCTAGCGATGTTGACGCGCTTGACGATGTGCTTCCAAAAGACCTCTCGCGCGACCATCGTGCTCTCCGTGGCGCAAGGCGACAATCCCATCATCCGGATACGATTCATCTAGAATCCACATGGAAACGCTGGCTGGAAACACCCAAAATTCATCTCGGATTGCTGAGTGAAGGCCCAAATGCGGTGCAGACATCGAGGCTGGCTAAGTAATACTATTGCCAATGAAATGGCGATAACGTATGTAGCCCCACACAATGCGTACGGATGAGATGTGCTCCTATGGTGTGCTGGCGTTGGAATATTCTTGCGTGATTTTAGTCCATGAACGTGCTGGTCAACAATCCGCAACCTATCTGCAACTGATTTCTGCGAATTAGTGAGCTCTATGGCGCCTTTCTGACTCTTTGACGACCCGCCGAAATGCCAGTGAAAATGGGAGGTGACCATCGAACGCAACGAGATATCTTACTTAGTACAGCCAGTTACACAAGCATTAATAAAAGCCGAAATGTTTTCATATGTAACAGACGATAGAGTCAAGTCTCACAAATACGTTTAGACTCCCCGCTCGCCAGTAATCTCGGTATTGCGACTAGATTAATGCTGCGGTGCCGACTCATGTTGGCTGGAGCTATCTTCCAAGTCGCCACGATTAAATGTCGTAGAGGAACGAGCGAGATACCGCCTCCGCAACTGCGTGAATATCGAAGTGCCTCGTGAATTAGCAAAGTTATCGCAGCGTCGATGTCGCAAGAATGACTTGCTTTTCTACTTTGTGTCGTGATAGCTGTGAACTGCAGGATTCAAATAAAAATGGCACACCCATGGTGAAGCTTGAAGACGTAATACATATATCCAAGTCCACTTAGTCGCAGTGAAAGCCTTCGAACCTACGATGCGTTGAGTTATGGGAACTCAATATAAAAAGCTTGTACTTACTCATATTGCATTGCACGCGCATGTATTCGAGTGCATGCAGGTGATTGTTTGATTTTAACTTCAGTGCTTCTAAGGTACAGTACGCATCTTAAGACGTCAATTTCTGGCCTACTACCAAGCACGTCCCCATTAACACTAACACACCCAACAATGCCCACTATTACTAGAAGTTCAGCCACTAATAAGTGGTAACTGGAGGTGCTGTATCGAGAAATATATACTGACAGGGTACTTTCCCGACACCCATTCGCTCAAGTGCAATGCTGTCTATGTTGTCATTACTCCTTCAAGTTGCCTTTCCCCAACCTCAGGCTTCGTGCTGCTCCCTGTTGCCTTGGGCGTTCGACACAATGGTTGGCGCAGAGATCGTAGCACCGTAGGTGCTGGCACACAGGCACGGAATATTGTCAACCGCTCTTTCCACAAGGTTGAAAGATGTTGGATGGACGTGATTGGCATCAGACTCGACCCTTCGTGTCTCTATGTGAACGTAATATTTTAGATCTTTCTTCGTGAAGTCACATACAGACTTACAATGTAAATAATTGGTGTTGATATAATATTTATGCCGCGAAATTGGCCATATCTTGGATCGTGGATTCGATACTCAAAGTTGCTCATTCTCAATACTTGATTTGAGTATACCCCTGAATCTGGCAGGTGAAGGCATTGAATTGCATGATCCTAGAGGTCCAAGCGAGCCCCAGTGTTTGATTTACCGTCGACCGCCATGGCCTTTCGCCAGCGCATTGGTCTTGTTGCTGCTGCAACCGTGCTATTTTGCCTTATGACGCTTCGCGACAACTTTGAAAGACGTGCCATGCGCTACTACTTTCGGGCGAACAGAGCACCGACACTAGACGACGATGGCGACACCGACGACTTGGATGAGACTTCGTTTATGCCGGGCTGGATCGAGAACTGCGTGCCCTACAACATCTCATCGACGATTGATGGCGCGGGTGTCGCGTCCGTTTCATGGCGCACGCATCGCATGTACATGTCCAGCAACGACGACGGCTGGGTCGAGTGCGGTGTTGGCGCCGGCCACCTGCAATACCGAGTCATGGGCGGAGCGTCAGTCTTCGCTACGGTTAACAGCATTTCCGAGCGTGACGTTGCGGGAAACGTGACGACGCATGTGGCGTCATTCGCGGTTCCGGACTCGGCCATGCCGTACGAGTTCATCGTCGGGTCCCACCACCACGGGTACTCAAGCCTCCATCGTCTCGGCGAGAACATTGACTACGCATCGACCCGCGAGTTCGATTGCCGCCCTGTGCGCATCCACACGGCCTTCGGTCTCACGCCGGACGCGTACTCGATTCAATGGGCGACAGATGATTCGTGCACCCGCGGTGACCATGTCCTCGTGCTTGAAGAGGGTGACGACGCGCGCTTCGACCCCTCCACCGCGATGGTTTTGCCGGCCGATTCGTTTACGTTCGGTGTGCGCCAGGAGCACGTTGTCCTTGCCACGAGTCTCAAGAGCAACACGCGCTACTCGTACTACGTGGGCAACTCTGCCTACAGCCGGTCCATCGTGCACTCGTTTACGACGGCGCGCGGCGTCGATGACGCGTCGGCGCCGCTCCGGCTGCTCGTCACTGGAGACATTGGGTACCAGAACGCCGCCACACTTCCCATGATGCAGTCGGAGGTGGCACGGGGACTTGTCGACGCTGTGGTGTCCGTCGGCGACTACGCGTACAACCTGCACAGTGCCAAGGGTGTCGTGGGCGATATCTTTATGACAGAGATTGAACCGATTGCGGCCGCTGTGCCCTTCATGGTGGCCATGGGCAACCACGAAGTAAAACAGCACTTCTCCCACTACACGCACCGCTTTCAGCTCATGCCGGCCAACGCCCGCGCTGTCACCATTCAGGGCATCCCACGCCGCAACAATTGGTTTTACTCATACAACGTCGGGCTTGTGCACTTCGTCGTGATCAACACCGAAGTTTACTTCACCAAGCATACCGACGAGCCAGCCATCGCGGCACGACAGCGCGCTTGGCTTGAGGCAGACCTACTTGCCGCGAATCGCAACCGGACGGCCGCGCCGTGGGTCATCGTGGTCGGCCATCGCCCCCTCTACTGCACATCGGACACCGAGTGCGACATGCCCGCATCGATCCTGCGCGACGCTTTCGAGGACCTCTTCTACGAGCACGGCGTAGACCTGTATCTGTGCGGCCACCAACACAACTACGAACGCATGTACGACGTGTACCGAGGCACCACCGAGCGCAAGGAGCGCAACATGCGTGCGACGACCCACATCCTCACAGGCGCGGCGGGGCAAAGCCGCGTCCTGCCAGTGCGCAAGCCTTTCCTGCGACCTGCCGAGGCCTGGGATGCTTTCCGCAACAACATCTTTGGGTACGGGCGTCTCGTGATCCAGAATGCAACGCATCTGCACTGGCAGCAAGTCGAGTGCGACCCAGCCAACCCCGCGGCCTCCCACCTCAATGGGAAGGCCGTCGACGACGTCTGGCTTATACAAGAGCACCACGGCAGCTTTGCCCACTAACTTATTCCTTTAACTTTGCACCATCTCCCGTCCGATATCCCATGAGGTTTCCGACCAACCAACTGGTCTAGTTGACAACAATGAATGGCTGACGTGGCATTTCGACGTCATTCAGACAACGTCAACCACTTTGCACTTTCATGGATGCCAACGAACAGCTGGGAAGATGGGCTGCCCATGGACCGCCGAGGCCAGAGGAAGGCGATGGTCACAGAATTGTCTTGTATTCGATTCAAAATCCAAGGCTACACCAAACGCAGTTGACATATTGACCCCAGGGCAGTCGTAGTCGCGGCGGTCACTTGCCCCCGTCCGCAATCGCTGACGACAAATCATTAAAATAGGCGTGCTTCATGGCGTCCGCGGCCGTGATGCGCTTGGCCGGGTCGTAGCGCAGCATTTGCTAGTTCGTCTTGAGCGATGGATTCGACTTCATCGACGTACCTCGAGCAAATCCAGGCCCGCTGGATCGAGCGAGGGCACAAGGTGACCAAGGTTTTCGGGTGCCGGGTAGACGGCAAAGTCCGGCTACACAATCCCTGTCACAATTATCGTCGGAGATCCTAACGTACCTTGTACTCCGGAAGGTCGAGCATGCCTGGAAAGATGTCCAGCGTTGGCGTCCCGAGGAGGCGAAAGATGCGATCGAGTTGGTCGCTCTCAGACGTGCCCGCGAAGAGCGGTCCGCCGTTGGCCATTTCGGCAAAGATGCAACCGATACTCCAAATGTCCACGGGCGTCGAGTATTTTCTGTGCGTACTGTGAACCTCCAAGCAGTCAATCGAAGCTTACCGCGAGCCCATGAGCACGTCAGGAGAACGGTACCAAAGCGTGACAACTTCGTGCGTGTAGCTATGAAGGATGTGAGGTCTTCGTGGCGTGAGCTGCAACGTACCTTCGCACAGGAATGCCAAAGGCGCGAGCGAGGCCGAAGTCTGCGAGCTTGAGCTCGCCTTCGCGGTTGATGAGTAGGTTTTGCGGCTTAAGGTCGCTACGTACACATGAGCTTATTGTGGTTCAAAAGCAGCGACGCTTACCGGTGCAAGACGCGGTGCTGGTGGCAATATGCAATGCCACGCAAGAGTTGGTACAGGAACGACTTCAAGATTGGCTTTTCAAGACCCTTCTCGCACACATCGAGGTACTTCTTGAGGTCCTGATCGAGGTACTCAAAGACGAGCGTGAGCTTGCGCTCCGTGTGCACAATGTTGTAAAGGCGCACAATGTTGGAGTGCTGGAGCTCCTTGAGCAGCGAGATCTCTCGGATCGCCGTCGATGGGATGCCCTCGTCCTCGGCCTCAAGGCGAATCTTCTTGAGCGCGATGATCTCGCCCGTGACGCGGTCCTTGGCCTTGTACACAACGCCGTACGTCCCCTCGCCGACCTTCTCGAGCTTCTGGTACCGCTCCATGCTCCAACCAACACTGACGCTAACCTCTACCGGTTCGTATCCGGATACCAGGCGGGTGGTGGCTGCCAGTCTCAATCTCAATCTCAATCCAAAGCACGCTGGGAGAGAGCTTTGGCTCGGTTTGTCGATGCGACTTTAACGACAGGATGCTTGGGCGACGCCCATCTCCATCAGATTGTTCAACAGCCCCGAGGATTTGACGCTCCTCGGGCCGATGCACCCGATAAATGGGAGGCCTCGTGGGACTGCACACGAGTTGGGTGGTCGGCACCGGCCCCACTGTGGCGCACCCAACAGTTGATGCTCAAACTCAAAGTCAAAATTTGTAAAAGCGCGCCAAGTTTGACAACCATCGAGCTGCTTCAACTTGGGCTGATGCCTCCGTGGGCGCGCTGGCGACCTCAGGAGTGAGGCGCGGTGTGGTGTGCCAGGCTTCTCGCTGGCTCCGAGTGGCGTGCAGGACAGGCTTCTGATTGGCGTCGACTCGCAACATGTCAGGCTCTGTCACCACCCAGTAGCTTCTTGGCTTGCCGCTGTTGCCACCGCTGTGTCCAGCAAGCATGTCGATTCTGTGGGGCCGTGGGAGACGCCATGGAGTCGACTGGGACTCGGGCGAAGCTCCGGCGCTCGTCGAGGCGCGCATGAAGCGGCAGGCGGTGAAGACATGGCGCAGGATGCCCCGAAGAGTCGGGCCAGAATTCGGATTGGTCAAAATGCACATAAATGCACCAATCACGGGCTAGTTCAACGTGGAGTCACTGGGAAGAAGGCCCAGTTTCCAAGATCTTGACAGCATGAACACGACGAGCACCCGGCCGAAGGACAGGTTCACGACCGTCTTCTCAACGAAGACCGCGCGGAGAGAGAAGTGCGAGGCACTTCAAGGCAGCAGGGAGAGTGCCAAGAGCCACCAGGACTCGGGTGAGATCGAGGTGGCGCGAGGTCTTGACCTCGAGCTCGACCTCATGCAAGATTCGCGAGAGGAGAGCAGTGAAGTCGAAGGCAAGATCGGCACGCCTAGCCCAACACCTGTCCGCAAGCGAAGCCGACGTTCTTCCCGCAAAGGATCCATGGATAAGGATGCTTCGGGACGACCAACGATGAGCGCGAGCGTCCGACGACTTCGGCCGTCCAAGGCACTTTTGCAACTCGAGACCGCTTCTGTCGCCGAATGCGTCCAAGCCATGGTTGAGCACCGCACAGAAGCTACTCTTGTGACGGATGCGACGGGCACCTTAACTGGTATCCTTACGGACAAGGTTGTTCACCAAAATCTTGAGAATATCCACAAAGTCGTCAACTAGGACATAGCGCTGCGAGTCGTGGCAATGGGTCTTGACCCGGATACGACTCTGGCCGTGGATGTAATGACGCCGAACCCCCTCTGCGTATCCCCGCGTGCGTGCGCCATTGAAGCACTCGAGCAAATGATATCGGGCCAATTCCGCCACCTCCCCGTCGCCGACAATGGCAATGGTAGCCTCGCAACTCTTGCTCAAGTTGCTCTGCTCACACTCTCTCGCGCAGTTGTAGGCATTCTCGACATTGCCAAGTGCCTTTACGACGCAATCGCCAAAATTGAGCAAGCCTACATGGCATCGTCCAACCAGTTCACAGCCACGCTGCAGCAGGTGCGGCAAATCCGCACACACCATGCCCAT
>JNBR01000137.1:295-23943 GCA_002081595.1 Achlya hypogyna | reverse complement strand
TTGGATGCCAACATGTCGGGCAACGAAGCGAGTCTCTTCGAGAAGATGAGGGAAACGGTGAGGCACCCCTGTCGACTGCGGCTCAAGCAGTACCATAGCTCTTTCTTCCTACGCTCAGCAGCATCATCGACGGCAGCGTCGACGTCCCCGAGATCTCCGACGACGCCACGACACGACAAGCTTCGCTGTTGATGCTCCAGAAGAACTCGAGCGCAGGTGCGTGTGGCGGCGGAAGCACCTTCCTCCACGCGGATAGTGATGGTGCTGCGACCGAATGGCGAGATGGTGGGCATTCTAACGACCAAGGACCTCATGCGGCGTGTTCTGGCGGTGGGGAAGAACCCCGCGACTTGCCTTGTCCGCGATGCCATGACTGGCAACCCGGACTGGGCGCGCCTCGACACGACAATTCTCGACGCGCTGCACTTGATGCACGACGGCAAGTTTCTGCACCTACCCGTGCTCAACGACGACGGCGCCGTCGTGGGCCTCGCTGATGTCCTCCAAGTGACGTGCAGCGTCGTGCACCAAATGGGCAGCTTCCAGAAGCAACACACAGCGAGCGTCAATCCCGTCTGGAACAAATTTTGGAACTCGATGCTAAACCCGCCGTCTCCACCGGCCCCCGCCACAGTCGCCACCGTGACGCCCGCGGCTGCTCCGACGGCGCCCCCCGCCGTGGCTTTCGCGCCGGAGCCGCCCATCCCCATCGAGGCGGAGTTTGTGTACAAGATCACGGACCAGCTGGGCAACACCCATCGGTTCACTGCTTCGGCCGCGTCCCTGACTGCGCTCAAGGCCACTGTGGCGGCGCGGCTTGGGGCCGAGACGGGCAACCTCTTCTACGTGGACGAGGAGGCCGACACGGTGCTGCTCTTCGCCGACACAGACCTTGAGCACGCCGTGGCGCGTGCGCGAGCCCGCGGGGCCGCGTACGTGCGGCTCAAGGTCCAGGCATCAGCGTCGCTGCCTGACAACCTCGGAGCGCTGTTGGACGCGCTGCCGGTGGACGAGGCCACAACGGCGGCGAGAAGTAGCGGCGTGCAGAGCTCGATGATGACCCAGAGCAAGCTCGAGCGCAAGAAGCGCAAAAACATGTACACGATCGCAGCCATTGGCCTCGGAGTCACCTCGGCCGCTGTCGC
The DNA here is from genome assembly GCA_002081595.1 of Achlya hypogyna. Taxonomy (NCBI): domain Eukaryota; phylum Oomycota; class Saprolegniomycetes; order Saprolegniales; family Achlyaceae; genus Achlya; species Achlya hypogyna. Next base: position 22,798 of record JNBR01000137.1, on the reverse strand, counting down.
CTACTTGCGGAAAAAGGCGTAAACGAAGTGCGACTCTTTATCGTGTGCGTTTGATATCTTGCAGCTTGGCGACGATGAGCGCCCGGATGTCGCGCTGGGCAGCGGCCGACACCTGCGCCACCACTGGCATCGTGGGCCGTGGTGCCGACGGCGACTGAGAGCGTTGAGCCGATTGTGCTTTGACGACGGTCTTGGCCACAGCCGGCGGCTTGTCGACAGTCGAAGGAAGCTGCGAAGGACGCGGCGTCGACGGGGCAGCAACATTCGTCGTCTTGGGGGGCAGCACGGAGGGCACAGGAAACTACGGAAACCAGAACTTAGAGCCGCGAGGCGAAGATCAGGACGAACGCGGGAGCGGTCAACAATGAAGACGTAGGTGATGCACTGGTCAGGCTCAAACTTCTTGGCGTCCGGGTCGGTCGTGCGGTGGTGGTAGCCCGGGAAGAGCTGGATGCGAAAAGGCCGGCGCTCCTTTAGCACGAAGCCGTGCGCGCGCGCCTGCTCCTCGACGTTCCAGTTGGAGTACGGCGGCTTGGTTTTGAGTGTGATGTGCACCTCGCCGCGCAGCGCGAGCTTGGGCCGGGCGCTCTCGAAGAAGTCAAGCAGCAGTACGCGATTGATGTGGACACGCTGCTGACCGCTGTGCGGGAAGTTGAAGATGATGTAATCGAATAGCGCCGGCACGACATCCGAGTGCGGCAGCTTGTGCAGCTTCGTCGCGTCCACGCTGTGGAGCACGTGCGCTTGGGCCGCTGAGATGGACTGGATGCACGAGTGCGCGTTCGGGTACTTCTATCGCGAGGGCTCAAACTTGCCCGGGCCGACCGCGTGTACCTTGCGGACCTCCGACGTTGAGTCATACGACGTTGCGACGAGCTTGGCGCCTGCTCCATCGCGGTGGGCCACGAGACCCTTGGAGAAGGTGAAGTCTAGTATGGAACAAAGTGACCGTGCTGTCATGCTTGGTTGACACACCGCCATCGCCCAGGACGAGGATCGCGTCGCTGGCCTTGTACAGCTGCATGGCGCTGCCACCAGCTGCCTTCTTCTCGTTCTTGCCCTTGTGCCGCTTCATGGCCCGGGCATCGAAGGCCGCGCCTCCCTGCTTGCGCTTCACCATGGATGCCCCGCAAATCGATTGGTCCTCCGGGCAATTGATTGACCAAACTGGCCATTGATTGGTCATGCAGTTGACTTAACCAACGCAACTCGGCCTGGATCTGACGAAAGCTACAAAGAAGAAGCTCCAGAAGAAGCATTAAAATGCTTCCCAGAGGGCGGGGAATGACCATCGTATTCGTTTCTGTGGTAGTAGCGGTGGATATCCTGTGTGGTGGCCGATTGAGGCGTCCAGAGATTCCCTAGACGGCGTGTTTTTATCCTGCACCTTAACGCACAAGTACCCCGGTGCACAAGACATGGAATGATCTTCCATGGCGAACTTCTCCAAGCAATCTTGTGGACCCCGGGGCACATTTGCCAACTGTGGCTACCACACACGTCATATTGTTCCATCGGCACCAGCATGTACTGCGGCGACGAGGTCGGCGCGTTTGTCGGAGATGTGGGCACACTGAGCTCCAAGTTCGGGTATGCTGGCGAGGACACGCCTAATTGCATCCTTCCGTCTGTCGTTGGCTCTAAGGCCAACGCCCCCCGCTCGGTGCTCGGTCACTCGGCTCTCTACGCAGCCCAAGACATTGATGCGCTGCCTGCCGCAATTTCGCTTGTTGATGACAAGAATGCATACGATTGGGACGTTGTGGAGGTGCTTTGGGCTCACGCCTTCGACCAGCTCCATGTCAATCCGACGGAACACGCTATTCTAGCCAGTCTCTCGCCGTTCGACATGGCCGTGGCACCCAAGTACATGGAGCTGATGTTTGAGACCTTTCGCGCGCCAGCTTTCTACCTCGCGAAAGACGCTGTACTGAACGCCTTTTCTTTTGGCAAGTCGACGGCGCTTGTTGCCGATGTTGGCGCTGGCAGCACTCGTGTCGTACCCGTCGTCGATGGCTTTGTCCTTCATGGCTCTGCGCAGCGCTCCGTAGTAGGTGGTGAGGCCCTCAACGCCCAGATGCAAAAGATGCTCCAGGACAAGCATGGCGTCGAGATCGCCCCGTGCGTGCGCAAGTACGAGACCGAGGCGACAGCTACCCCGACGCTCTCGGAGGCGTACCTGAACTTTCGACGACTCGAGGTTGTACGGGACATCAAGGAATCGGTGTGCCTCATGCCCGAGACGACGCTTAACGAAGAGCTCGCCGACTCGACGCCCGCTGAGGCGTACGAACTACCCGACGGCCACGTCGTGTCCATGGGCTCGGAGCGGTTTAAGATCCCAGAGAAACTCATGCACCCCGACGTGATCGGCGCCGACTCGACCACCGTCGCCACGTCCTCCAAAGGTCTCCACCGTATGCTCTATAGCGCTGTCCAGTCGAGCGACGTGGATGTTCGTCGGGAGCTGCTGCACAACCTTGTGCTGTGCGGTGGCGGCGCCGGCTTCCAGGGCCTCACGGAGCGCGTGCACTGGGAAATGAGCCAAATGGTCCCGTCGAGCCTCAAGGTGCGCATCACGCAGACGACGCCCGTCGAGCGCAAATTCAGCACGTGGATCGGCGGCTCAATCCTCGCCTCCCTTGGCTCGTTCCAGCAGCTGTGGGTCTCCAAGCGCGAGTTTGAGGAGCGTGGCGCCGACCACCTCATCGCAGCGCGCTTCCTCTAAGATGCCCGTGCCCAACTAATTTAAGCATTTCGCCACGTCCTTCGCACAGCAACCGTGCACGGCCTCCTGTCGTGGCTACAGCAGCTTTCAAAGGAGACCGACACCGCAGCAGACGCAGCGGATCTCGTACTCCGTGGGCTTGTCGCCGGCGAGAGCTTGAACAGGGTGGATGCAGGTACCGGGCGCTTAATTGGCGGCGTGACGGGGGCGTTTTGGTGATGACACCAAGGTGTGCAACTGCCTGTCGAGCTATTTTTAAAAAGGCGGTATGCGGCGGCGGCCGGACCTGGCCAAAGTCGCGCTCTTCTTCGGCACGAGCGACGCCGACTGGACGTCGGCTGAGCGGCGCTTCCTGCTCTTCGTGGCGTATGTTCAAGGTTTCCTCGGCTTTCTCAACTTTCTGATCGCCGGTACCATCCTCTGGAGCTTCACCGAGGGGCAAGCCAAGGTAGTCGGCGCGTCATCACCGCGAGCGACAGCCGTGCTGTTCTGGCTCCTGGCGCTGTTGTATCTGTCGGCGATGCGGCCGCCTGTTCGCGCGGCCCGTGTGTACGCGACGCGGTCGCCGACCGTGGCAGCGCTGCCGTCCTTCCGGCGGTTTGCTCGGTTCCGCCCGTCCGCGAATATCGAAATCGGCCTGAGTCACACGGTGGTGATCGTGTGCCAAACGTACCTGGCGTCGCTCATGGCTTCGACGCTCACGCAGGTGGCGGTGGCCACCGTGTACGGCGCCATGGTGGTGCTCAACGCCACAGTGACACCGCTCTTCCTATTCACCAAGAGCACGCGCTCCAAGCGGCTGCTGCTCGACCTCGTCGACTCGTTCCTGTCCTTCACGCTCTCTGTCGGGCTGTCGCTCGTCGTGTTCCTCCTGCCGCTGCTGCGGGTGCAAATGGCCACGAGCTGGAGCACCAACCACCCAAGCGAGTGGTACGCCGCCAACTATGCCGCCATCCACCTCTTTCTCGTGATGCCGCCCGCGCAGCTCGCGTCGACCGTTGTGCCCAACGTTGTCATGGTCGTCGCCCTGCGCCACACAATCGCGACTCTGCGGACGATGCCCACCAAGATTCCAACGCCGCTCACGACCGTGCACCCGTCGAGCGTCTTCAGTGCGCCTGCGGTGCGCCGAGGATCGAAGCTCGGTACGCTCGTGACGTCCGCCACTGGCGAGTGGCGCAAGCGCTTCACGCTCGCCCAAGCCAACATGCGCTTCCTCGTGGGTATCTTCGCGTTCAACGTGGCGTGGGGCCTTGGTGTCCTCGCGCTGCTGCTGTACGCGCAGCAGAACGGCCGCGGCTGCCCTGCGCACTGCCTCGCGAGCTCGATGCCGTGGTGGTCCCGCGGCTGCTCGTGCATCTACGCCCGGCTGCAGTGCACCGCAACGACCGTGGACTGCGACGTCGACGAGTTCATGCGCGCCGAGGTGCTTGGCACCAACCTGCTGCTTTTGCACACAGTCGGGTGCGCGCGACCGCCGACCCGCCTGCACGAGTTCCCGAGCCTCTTCCGCGTCGACATCGAGTTCTCGGCCATGACGGCGTGGGACATCGCGGCATTGCCGCCGTCGCTTCGCATGCTCATAGTACGCTACACGAACCTGACGGTGCTGCCGGCTGTGCTCGCAGCCCCCGGCGACACACTGCACGTGCTGCACGTCGTGAGCTCGCCACTGCGCGACGTGCCGCCCGACGTGTGGCGCAACTGGACGCAGCTTACGGCGCTCTGGCTCTCCGACACGCGATTGACCACGGTGCCCGACACGGTCCAAGGCCTTGCAATCCTCGAGGACTTGGTTCTGAGCGCCAACTTCATTTCGGCACTGCCCGATGGTCTCCAGCATCTGCCCGCCCTCCGCCGCCTGGCTCTGGACGCCAACCCAATCTCGACATTCCCCCAAGCGCTGGTCCTAGCCAAGCCCTTCCTGCAGCTCGCGCTCGACCACACAGCCATCGCCGCCCTCCCCGACGCGGCCGCAGTCCAAGCCGCCGTCGTCGCGGGCTACGTCCAGCTCCATTCGACGCCGTTCTGCGCCTCGCACACACCCGCGAGCTTGGCGCTCGCGTGCTCCCCCGCGTGCTCCGCCACTTGCTCGGTGGTCCACTGGGGCGACTCCTACTGCGACCTCTCGTGCCACTCGCCAGCATGCCGCTTTGACGGCGGCGATTGTTCGTTTTTATAGCAACTCTTGTCCTTGCGGAATGAAGTCGATCAAAGCTCTTTGATGGTGGGGAAAAGCTCCAGGTGCGGGCCATGCGTCGAGCCATGTGGTGTTGGGAGCGGTACTTTGCGAGCGGCAAACGAAGCCCAACTTCAACTCGCATTGCTCGACGATGTTCGTCGGACCAGATCAGCCTCAGCGCGGGGGGCAACGCAGCCTTCCCACCACTAGTAGCCAGCATGACGCGCAAATTTCCCGCAGCTTCATCATCTCTCGAGTGTGCTGCGCTTGACGCAGCCTGCCCCAGCCATGGGCTCATGCGCTAAGCCCACACAAACTGCCGCACCACACGGTCCCTGTAGGGCTCAGAGAGGTCCGGCGCGCAGGATGGAGGCTGGCGGCTTCTTCCCGCGGTGCACTGCCAGTTGGACGCCCGCTGCTTGGGGCACGGTTCCTGCGATGCCATTGGTCGACGGATATCTTGCCAATCTTGCTGTTTCTTTACGAGCTATACAAATTCCCATATAATATATTACAATAAATTAATGTTTTGTGGCGGATGAGGAGGAAAGATATCCGTGGGAAGATCTCGTGTCATGGATGATGCCCACAACGGAATTTGCCGACAACGAAGGAATGGACTACACCACGCTACAGGTGCATGCCGGCCAGGAAGGTGGCGAGCCTGGGTCTCGTGCCCGCGCCGTGCCCATCGTCGCGTCGAGCTCCTTCCTCTTCGACAACACGGACCATGCAGGGAAACTCTTCGGCCTCGAGCAGTTTGGCAACATCTACTCGCGCATCATGAACCCAACAAACGACGTCTTTGAGAAGCGTGTGACGGCACTCACGGGCGGTGTGGCGTCGGTGGCTGTCTCCTCGGGGCAGGCAGCGCAGGCCCTCACGATTTTTACCATCGCCCAGGCGGGCGACAACATCGTGTCCACGTCGTCGCTGTACGGTGGGACGTACAACCAGTTCAAGGTCGCGTTCCCGCGCCTCGGCATCAACGTGAAGTTCGCCAACCACACCCAGCCCGAGTCGATCGAGGCGCTTATCGACGACAACACCAAGGCCATTTACGTCGAGACGATCGGGAACCCCGAGCTCGAGGTACCCGACTTCGAGGCCATTTCGGCGATTGCCAAGCGCCATGGCATTCCGCTCATTGTCGATGACACCTTCGGCGCGTGCGGTTACCTGGCGCAGCCCATCAAGCACGGCGCCGACATCGTCGTGCAGAGCGCCACCAAGTGGATTGGCGGCCATGGCACCACCATTGGCGGCGTTGTCACGGACGCGGGCACCTTCAACTGGGGCAATGGCAAGTTTCCTCTCATGTCGTTGCCGAGCCCCGGCTACCACGGACTCAACTTCTGGGAGACGTTCGGGCCCGGCGGGGTCCTCGGCGCCAACGCATGCTTCGCGATTCGTCTCCGCGTCGAGTCGCTCCGCGACTTTGGAGCGTGCCAGAGTCCTTTCGGTTCGTTCTTGCTGCTGCAGGGCCTTGAGACGCTGTCGCTTCGCGTGGACCGCGCCAGCGACAACGCACTGGCGCTCGCGCGCTGGCTCAGCGAGCACCCGCACGTGGCGTGGGTGTCGTACCCGGGCCTCGAGACGCACCCGTCCCACGCGCTCGCCAAGAAGTACTTGCACCGCGAAAAGTACGGCGCGGTGCTCACGTTTGGCGTCGTGGGCGGTCTCGAGCGCGGCAAGTCGTTCATCAACCACGTCAAGCTCTCGAGCCACCTCGCCAACGTTGGCGACTCCAAAACACTCGTGATCCACCCCGCGAGCACGACGCACCAGCAGCTCACGATCGAGGAGCGCGGCGCCTCGGGTGTCAAGGAGGACCTTGTCCGCGTCTCCGTCGGCATCGAGTACATCGAGGACATCAAGGCGGACTTTGACCAAGCCCTGCGGGCCTAGGACGTGTCTGTAAGAAAGCGAGCTTGATGTGTGTTTACTTTGGCGGGCCTTGTCGCCTGGAGACGAGCTTTGAATCGGAGGTGTGGTGATTGAGGCACAAGCTACGATCTGTGGAGAAATGCCACCTGCGTAGCGCTCGATAGAGTTCGCGGGAAGTCCCTTCGCCCCACAAACCCCAGCGAGCGCGCCGCATGTACAAGTCAGCGCCACACTTGAAGCGGCCAGCAACAACAGCATTGACACTGAATTGAACTTCGACTTATACATAGAGGGCTGCTAGTTCTAGGTAGAACTTCGACATGTACATGAAATGGTTACTTGTGCGCACACGACCGCCGGGTCGCAATGGCGTGCCTTCGCAGGGCCATGAGAGCCACCATCAGCAGAGATGAAGGGTCGACTTCGTGAGGAGCGTTCTCAGCTCGCGCCCTGGGTGTAGCATACAATGTACGCTTGTTGTTGGTCGACTGTTGACTTGGGAACAGCCGAAACGCGGTCGTCGTCGAGCTTGAACCACGCGCCCGTCGATGCTTCCTTGACGAACGCGATGTAGTGCCCGGCGTCGGCCGTGTGACCGAGGTGGACTACCATGGCCACGAGGTTGTACGAAGCGCCGCCAAACTCGATCGTCCCAGCGACAGTCACGTGGCGCGGCATCTTGGCGCCGCTCGCCGTCCAGCGCACGAGCTGGAGCATGAGCGCGGCGGGGGCTGAGTCAACACCGACAGCCTTGTCCGGTCGGGAGCGAGCGCCGCAGTTGCTGCACGACCAGAGGCCGTCAATGTGTTGATGACCGGTGCAGGCGGCCAGGGCCTCATCGAGGGAAGCGAAGCCGTCGACGGGTACGGTCAGCATGAGCTCCGTCGCGGTCGTGCTCGATGCGCTATCGCAGTGGTCACAGAAAATGTAGTCCGTCCACGCGGAGCCGAAGACGGCGAGAGGCAGGCCTGTGCCTTCAAGGGCCGCGAAGAGATTGCCGACGAACTCGGCGGCATCTTCTTGGATGCCATTGTGAAAGTCGACAGCTAGGTCCGCCACCGCCGCCGCTGCTGCCACCGTATTCGAAGAGGCCAGCGCATCCAGCAGCTGGGCTAGCGTCAGAGCGACATCATTGGGGCCTTCAAGGTTGAGAAGCGCGTTGACAAGCGCTGGGCAGTTAGCCAGGCACTGCGTCACTGCGTTCAAATAACAAGTGTTGCCGCCGTTGGGCAGGCCGACACGACCAACCCTCGGCGAGAGTCGGAACGAGTCAGCTGGCCGAGCAGCCAGGGTGACTCGATCGTCGACATAGCTGTCGTTGAGCCGTGCATCGACACTGGCTACAGCTTGGGCAGCACTGCCCTTGTCAGCGGCCGCTTGTGCACGAAGCTCGGCAATTGTTGCGTCGCGCTGCGCAATGGCTGTGTTGCACAGCTCAATCGCTGTGTCGCGCAGCTCGAGCGAATGTTCAAGCTCAGCATTCCGCGCCCGCAGTTCGTGGATTGTCGCCGTCAGAGAACGGACAAGGTCGCTCGTGTCGGCGCTGGCAACCATCACAGGTGTCGGCGCGAATGAAGGCGACATCGCCGACGAGCGGTTCGTTGCCGGGATGCGACCGATCGGCTTTGTGGGCTCAGCAGCGGGCTTTGGGGTCGCCGGTGTACGCTGCTTTTGGGGCACTGGCTCGCTCTTCTTGTGGGGCAACGGTTTGCGCTTCTTGGGGGTGGTAGGTGACATCGCCGACGAGCGGTTCGTTGCCGGGATGCGACCGATCGGCTTTGTGGGCTCAGCAGCGGGCTTTGGGGTCGCCAGTGTACGCTGCTTTTGGGTCACCGGCTCGCTCGTCTTGTGGGGCAACGGTTCGCGCTTCTTGGGGGCATCGGTGGTAGGCGACATCGCTGACGAGCGGTTCGTTGCCGAGATGCGACCGATCGGCTTTGTGAGCTCAGCATCGGGCTTCGGGGTCGCCGGTGCACGCTTCTTTTGGGTCACCGGCTCGCTCTTCTTGTGGGGCAACGGTTCGCGCTTCTTGGGGGCATCGGTCACCGGCAAGTCCTTACGAAGCGACTTGGCGGTGGAGGCCGTGGTGGCCTTCATGTAGGACGGGATACGTGAGCTCATGGCGTTGTTTTTCGAAATACAAAGCCTTCAAGACCTGCGAGGGTAAAGGCTTGTTGCCGCCCACACTTTTCGTGTCTTCATGGCGAAGGGGCTGGAGAGGGCTCAAATGACTGCTGGGGGTGACCACCATGTCTTTACATGCGAATCCCAGATCGCTGATCTTTAGCAACCGTGCGCATACACGCTGAGGCTGTAGCACTCTAGTCGAGGCTTTAGATGCGTAGCTGAGCCGAAGGAGTTTGCGGTTGGACCCATTGGCATCGTTGCCACCGAAATAGTGGTCGTGTTTGAGTGTCGAATCGGCTGCGAATTGCACTTCGAGTGTTGTACTTAACTACGAAGCCATGAGGGCATTCAACGTTGAACCGTCTTCGTCTTTGTGAGTACAGGAAGGAATCACTCGACACAACTGCATGCTGGAAGCAGACGCCCGGCGAGGTGTCAACCTAAAGGAAGTGATTTTCGTCGGCCAAGGCAAGAAGGCATGAGCAATGCGTAGAGATCACACACGCAAGGACCCTCGAGAGGCCCCAGGATAGCAGCCGCAATCCACTAAGCTTCGTGCAAGATGCAAGGTTTTAAAACCATCGCCAAGTTGCTAATGCCAAGTTTGTATCTGTGGATCTCCGACCTTGACGTGCAGAAGCGTGCAATGGAGTCGAAAGCATCGGCAGCGACGCCGGTGGCTTTTGCTTGCGTCCACGCCCAATCGCAGGGTCTTTGTCGTTCATGGTACGCTGGCTTTTCATGCACAATCCGCAGTTGTATGTAATTACATTCTACCCTACCCCTTCTTCGCAAACACCGACTCGTACTGCGGGCGGAACGAGGCTGGTGGTGCTGGTGCCGCTGTCGTTGGCAGCGCCGTCGTCGTGGGCACTATTGCTGGCTTGGCTGCCATGGGCTCCAGGAGCGGCGACGACGTCGTCTTGGGTGGCACCAGCGCCTTCTTCTTGAGCGGTTTGTCCTGTGGCGGCGACGGCTCGGCCTTAATTACGACGTCATCGTCGCGCTTTCGCTTTGCAGAAACGTCCTCTGCCGGGGCTTCTTTGGGCTGGCCCAGCACCGTGACGTGCTCCATGGCATCCGGGTGCAGACTGCGGTTCACACGCGGGTCTATCAACGGCACCCGAGGCAGCCGACTGTACGCAAGCGTCGGCGTCACTACGCACGCAGTGAGCTCTCGCCACGGACGACCGATGCTACCGTGAGGGTCCCACACGGGGCAACGCGGACAGGCTTTGTTCCAGCAACTGCCATCGAGCTCCTGCACGATAAGGACTGAGTTGGCGACAACGAGTGCGAAGAAGGTACCGATTTCTCGACGCCGCAGAGCGTGCAAGACGGAATGAGGAAGAGGTCAATGGTCGGGGACAGTTCGTCGTGGATGTCCGTGGGATGGATGTACTGCAAGTCGAGCATGGCTTGCCACTCGCGAAGGTTGGGCCGGTGCTTGATCTTGTCTCGCCGGCGCATCACGTGCTTCTTAACCTGATCCTGGAACATAGCGTACCGCGTGGACGTGATGCCCTACCGCGCCACTGAGGACGAGCTGCCCACGACGCCACGTACCATCAACACGGCGCCTTCGGGCAGCGCAATGCCCTTGGCTTGGCGCCCGTGGTGGTTGTTGGCTCGGCGGCTGCGCTGGCCGACGTCTTCCTCCAAGAGCACGAGGTCTTGCTTCCGAAAGACCTTGAGCGTCTTGGAGATGTTGTCCACTTCGACCGTGCACGTCTCGCGGTCTGCCTTTTTAACGACGCCCGAGCCACCGTTAGACGGCAGGAGCACCTTGCGCTCGATCCACGACACACCGTAGTGTCCCCGTCGACGAGAGAGCGCGCCGCCCTTGCGCTCGTCGTCCTGCGAGTCGACGGTTGAGTCTTCGGCCGCCGCCGCCACGTCGCTCTCCGTCTCGTCTGTCTCGGCTTTGTGTGGCGACGTCAACGAGGCCGTTGGTGGCGAGGAAGGCGCGTCGACGCCCTCGGATCCGTCGAGGAGCGTCAGTTCGTACGCACGCTTGGCCGTCTTGGGCGCAAGCGGGTCTTCAACCTGCAGTTGGACCCAGCCGTTGCCCGACTTTAGCACGGCGGCAGCCATGCCGCTGTACTTGCCGACGTTGATGCGCACCCGACGGCCGATCCACATCTCGGTATCAATGTCCGAGAGGAACGTGCCTTGGTCCTTCTTCTTGGGCTACGGGCGGGTCCGACGACGTCGTTTGGCGTGCAATGTACCTTGCGGCGGAGCTCGGGGACGTTCTTGGACGGATCATACTCGTCGTTGTCCGAGTCAGCCTCGTCGTTAGTCGTGGCGCTCTTTTTGGCATCGTCGTCAGTGAGATTGACGTCGTCGTCAAGATGCCGCAGAAGCTTCCGCTTTACGACGCGGGTGATCGACACATCGTGGTCGGCTTGCACCTTGTATCCGCCATTAGCCAGCACCTACGTCGGTCGCTTGTTACTCGATGACCTACAAACGACTTATACCTCGACGATCGTACAGACGGAGCCGTTGAGCGGCTTGAGCTCCTTGTTGCGTTTGGCGGCGTCGTCGAGCTTGACAGTCACCTTTGTGTCCTTCGTGAAGCTCTCATGCATTTCGTCGTCCGCATCTGCGTCGCCGTCATCATCGTGGACGGATTCTTCGTCGTCGTCGCCGTCCAGTTCCTCATCCAGATGCAGGCCGTCGGCCTGGGCCTCGCGCAGCGGTCGGAGGCCAGACGCGCGGAACGTGAGCACTTTTCCGTGGTCGAAGCGAACGCGAAACCACGTGTTTGGATGCCGAGGTGTCTCGACGATAGTACCAATCTTGTCGACCATTTGTGGAAGGCGCTGCTCCACGTCTGCCGTGCGTTGGACCACCACCTTGACGTTGCGCCGTAGACCCATGGACTCGGCTGTTCCCATTGTATGAGACCGTGTCTTGGACGGCGTGCCCATCTCGGAGACTTCATCTTCGTCTTCTCCACCGCTCTTGAGCGAAAGCGATGAAGACCGCGTCCGGGCCCGGGCCCCGCGCGACGTGATCAAGTCTGTGGGAGTGCGCGGTGCCCGCGGCGACGTCGGCCGCGGACTTGTCGGTCCCGATCCATTACCAATGCTGCTATCATCTTCGCGGCTAGCCATCATGTTGCTCAGCTTCTCGTCAGCCGTCGCTGCCATCGCCGATACGGTTGCCATCGCCCGTCCTCGATCTATGGTCGCACCGCTGCAGCAACGAAAAAAACACTCTCAACCCAAAGGGGTCTGCTAGCACTTTTTTAAAATTCACCGTAACTTTTATTTTATCATCTGGTTTTCTGTATGGGCCGGCGTTGAGTGCCCGGCGCATCAAAGCCCCCGTGGCAACACATACCCTACCCCTCGCTGTAGCTGAAACCTCTCACATTCGATATCCCACCAAGATTCTATTTTGGCCAGCTGCGGCCCGCGCGGGCGCGCTGCCGCGCCACACGGCCACAAGCTCCGCAGACGCCTCGCAAACACCCTACCGCGAAGGACTGCCGTGCACGACTCATGGTAGCGCACTGCGATGAGCAGATCGGCCAGCCTTGACGTCGCCGAGGGCAGTTTGGTCTCGAGCTCGCAGCCGACTATCGCAATGCGATCTCAAGCGCATTGACCAGAGTGTGCCATTGACCTTAGATGGATAGGACATGGCGCTCAACGCGCGTTTACAGGCAGCCGCTTTCCTGAGAAGGCGTCCGCGTCGTCGAGCTGCGGTGGCTGGACGCGTCCATTTCGACTGCCACGCCATTTGGAATACGACGGTATTACTGTGAAACAATTAGTGTTTAATTAAGAAATAATGTATTGCACTCCTAGAAGTGTGATGAACCTGTGATAACGTATGTTGTCATGGAAAAATCGGGTTTCGAAGGTGTGAATCTTTTCGATGGAATGATCTCATTTCTAAAATCTTAGCCGGCTCCGACGATGGAAGAGACCTCGTGGCGCGACATGGGGGCGGCCGAATCCCTCTGGAGCCGCGTTCCGTCGCGAGAGGTCGTGCAAGACACCATTTGCAACGCGCTTCCGACCAAGGAGGCTATGTGGCAGGGCATCCACGCTGTGCCGACAGCCGTGGTTGCAGCCCCAGGCGCTATTGCTGGTGCTTTCTCCAGCTGCTTCAGCCGCGTCCGCCGGATGCAATTTGACCAAGATCAAAAGCGTTCGCTGCTCAGCAATCTGTACCATGATGAAGCACGCATCAATATCCGCGACGCCGAAATGGAAAACGCGGCATTGGAGTTACGCCGGCGCATTCAGAAGATGGAGTACGAAAAGCATCGGCGCATGGAGCTGGACCAGGAGCTCGGCCTTGCGAAAACATCAACCGACGGGCCAGTGGAACCCGCGGCCTCGCCACTGAAAGTAGCCGACATTCGCAAAATGTCAGTGGACGAGCTGCTTAGCATGGACCACGCCGAAGTAGCGACGACTGCGAATCTCGTCGCGCCCGCAACAACGTCGCTAGAAGGAAGCCGACTGCGGAAATGGCTTTCTGAGGTCGACGTGAACAAAAGTATGGAATACCTGTCGTACGCCGCGAGCTTCGAGGAGCACGGATTCCACTCGCTCAACGACATTGCGGCGCTCGACGAGGACGATATCGAGCGGGCGCTGACGGAAATCGGCATCACCAAGTTTGCCCATCGCGCCCGTATCCGCAAGGCCATTCTTCGCCTGAACGCGACTCCGTAGCCGACGAGTTGATTTTGTGCCATAAAGATAACGTGACTTTGCCTTTTTAATTGCACGGAACAGCAAACTCATTTGATGCACAAACGTACTATTAGGATACACGAACAAAGCGACACCTTTACATGCTGTCGTCCATGTACGAGATATCGTCCCACGGATGACGGTAGAGCGGCTGCTTCAGGCGCTTCTGGTCGAGGTAGTGGCCGATGAAGCCGATGGAGCGACCGAGCACAAAGAGACCGTTGAGGCAGCCGTCGGCGATTTGCTCGTCCGCCTCCTCCTGCGTGAAGGCGCCGCAGTTGCGGAGCAAGTCGACAAAGCAGACGGCGATGGCACCGTCGACGTTGAGAATGAGCGTGCTGCGCTTCTTGGTCGTGATCTTCTCCACTTCGAGCGCAAAGTTGAGGATGTTGTTGGCGGGGAAGTGCTCGAGCGCATACTCTTTGATGATCGTCACACGCTTGTCCGGGTTTGTCGTCGACTTGATGCGGTGGCCAATGCCCATGATGAGCTGGTTGCTCGCCTTCATCTTGTTGACAAACTCGAGCGGCGACATGCCCGAGTCGTAGGCCTTGGTGAACATTTCGGCGGCCTGGTCGAGCGCGCCACCAAAGCGCGGGCCGACCGTCATGAGGCCCGAGACAAGCGACGAGATGAGATCCTTCCCGGCACGCGCCGTCACGATCGTGTTGTGCGCGCCCGAGACGGCGGGGCCGTGGTCGGCTGTGACCATGAGCACCATCTCAATAAACTTGGTGGCGTACTGCGGCAAGCGACGCTTGAACCACAACAAACCCAACACACCGCCAACACCCATCTCGTTCTCGAAGACGGACGAAATGGGCATGCCAGCGTACGTGAGCTCCTCGCCACGGTCGTCCGTAATGGAGGAGATGAAGTTGGCTGGCTTGCGGATCATGCCGAGCTTCTTGGCCCAGGCATAGTCCATGGGCACGGCCGGCACGGGCACTTCCGGGCGCGGCACGAGGGCGCCCGACGCGACGAGGCCGTTGTACGTGTCGCGGATGGCCTGCCCGAAGAGGTCGAAGTTCTTGGGCACGACGGCACCGGCGTGTGCAAGCGCAGCGTTCTTGGCCTCGGCGGTCTCCGACTCGCCAGTGGCGCAGGCGCCAGCGTGGCCGAACTGCACCTCGAAGGGAAAGATTTTGGCGCACGTGCCGATGCACCAGGCGACGAGCGGCTTGGTGATGAGGCCCGACTGGAGCGCACGGCAGACCTCGAACTCGTCCGTACCGCCGACCTCGCCGAGAAGCACCATCATCTTGACCTCAGGGTTCTGCTGATACCGGAGCAGGTGCTGGATAAAGGTCGAACCCGGGTACTTGTCACCACCGATGGCGACACCCTCAAAAACGCCGTCCGACGTCTGGCTGATAATGTTGTTGAGCTCGTTCGACATGCCGCCCGACTTCGAGACGTAAGCGACCGAACCAGGGCGGTACAGCTTGCTCTGCACAATGTTGTCGAGCATGCCACCAGTGTTACCGATGCGGAGGCACCCGGGCTTGATGCCGCCGACGGTCGCCGGGCCGATGAGGCCGACGTTCTTGGCGGCGGCGCGCTTGATGATGAGGCGCGTCTGCGACTCGGGCACGCCCTCAGCGATGATGGCGTGGGTCTTGATGGTGTCGCTGCATGCGAGCGCTTCCATCGTCGATGAGAAGACGGACCGGAACGACGAAAAGTTGACGAGAACCGACACGTCCGGAAACTTCTTCACGGCCTCCTTGATGTCTTGGAAGACGGGAATGAGACGCTCGGAGGTGCCCCAGTAGAACTTGAGGTAGTGGTTCTGCGAGAAGGGGAAGATCATGGCGGCGACAGACGGTGTCTCGCGCTTGCAGAGGTAGTCGAAGTCGAGCATACCCTGCACGGCGCGCTGCTGCATGCCGTACACAATGCAGCGCGTGTGCGACTCCATGCGCACAATGCCTTCGTCCTGGATGAGAACCGGACGGCCTTCCGTAGAAGCGGTCTCGGCAGCCTCCGTCGGTGCCGCAGACTTGGCGTCCGACGACGGGCCCGGCGAGGCAATAGGCGACGGCTGAACCGACGTCTTGGCCTCAGCAGGCGGTGGCGGGGGCACAGCCGCGGGCGAAGACGGCGTTACGAGGCCGAGCGCCATGGGCACGATGGCCGTGATGTGTGTTTCGGGGCCGAAGACATGAATCGGCACGCCGGTGGCCTCGCCAGTCTCGCGCATGAGGCGCAGGCCCTCCTGGTAGTTGGGGCCAGCACGGCGCAGCCAAATAGTGATGTTGCGCTCCTTGAGCTTGTCCTGGAAGTCGGTGATGGCCGTAATGATACCCTTGAACGTTTGCGCGACGTCCGTGAAGTTGGCAATACCGCCACCAATGATGAGCACCTTCCCACGCGGGTCGTCTTCGCGCGTCATGAGGTCGAGGATCGTGCGCGCGTACTGGTACGTGTGCGCCTCGCTGGGAGCGCCAGAGTACTCGCCGTAGTTGGCGAGTTCGTGGCCAAAGCCGAGATCAGAAATCGTGTCGGCGTAGACAACCGACGCACCGCCACCGGCGACCATGGTCCAGACCCGGCCGCGGTGGTTGAGAATCGTGAGCTTGAGCGACGCACCCGTCTTACCGTCGAGCTCAGCAATGAAAGCCTCCTCGGGGAACTTGGCACGGCCGAAGGGCGCAGGGAACTCGATTTCGCCCCACTTAGTGCCGCAGAGAAAGCCAGCAGTCTCATCAAGCTTGGCAGCCATGTCAAGCGGCACGATCTTGTCGCCAACGACCACAATGGGGTTAATTTCCATGTACACAAAGTTGAGGTCACGGTAGAGCGCAAGAAGCGACGACACGAAGCTAGCAATGATCGTCTGACGAGCCGGCACAACATGAGGAAGAAGCTGCGCAATGATCTCGTCCTCTGTCGGGGTCACCTCCAACGGAATTTGCAGACGCAGCGCCTTCTTGTCCACGTCGCCGACATCGACACCACCCTCGTGGTGGAAGAGAATCTCCTCGCCATGACGGTTGCTCTGCAGGCAAAGGTAGTATTCGTCCGTCGACTCATGGGGCACAAACGGCTCGACAATGAAGTGGTCAAGCACACCAGTGACGACTTCAACCTGAATTTCACGGCTCATGCGCGCCGTAATCCACTCCTTGACCTCAGCCCACGTAGCATTGAGGAGAAGGAGGTTGGCTTTTCCGCGACGCTTGATGAGCTGGTCAGGCTTGACGACAAGCTTCGTCTCGAGCAGCCACGGGTTTTCGCGCACAATCGAGTCGAATGTGATGTTCGGGAACTTGGCATCGAAGATGACGGGCGTGATCTGCACGAAGCGTGACTCGAGCGTGTGCTTGCCGCTGCTGTAGTCCGCAAGCCACTTGCCGAGCAGCCGCTTGCCGTCGTACTCACGGATCGCCTTGGCCGACATGGTGCTGCTTGTGCGGTCGAAAGCAAATTGGAAAATGAACTGCAATCTCGAATCTTTCACTTCGACATTCCAGTAGCCAATCCCCGTGCAGCAATCTCGGACAGCCAATCAACGCCTGCCATTGCAGGGCGGGCCGCAATTTGACCAATGAAACAGCTCGCTGGTCGCTCACCCCAACCCCTCCGTTGTCACCTCTACCCGAAGCGAGGGGACGGGCAGCGTCGACAGCCACTTTCTTACACGTGGTTTTTCGTCCCGCGCCCGCACAAGGCTCAACCTCCGCGCAATGCCAAGCGCTCAACCCCGTTGACGGTGTATTTACTGCGGTTCAGTGCAGGTGACTGCCGTTTGCATTCGAGGATGGTACTCTCGATCGCGCTAAAGCGCTGCTGATATAAATACACTCAGAGATAGTGCAGAACGCATGAGACACGATTATCTCCAGGTTTTGTTGCACTCTAGTACAGGACTGCGTGGCGCTGCGCCTTGCACGGGGAATGAGGGAGCGTCTATTGTTCGAGAGATTCGCACGCGGTGTGAAATAGTCGCCACGGAGCGTCCGCGGAAACGTGCTTTTTGACCAATCAGCGGTGCTGACGTATTGACCTAACCTGGGTTGGCAAGGATGACATCATGGCTTTGACGCCACGTGGTGCATACGTGATCTTTGCAATCGCCCACGCAGCCATGGCTGGCGGGTGACGCTGCGTAGAATCCGCTCTGGTGCAACCACGTGGCCCGAGTGCTTGAGCAAGCACGCCTCACGACTTCAACCGGAGCTTCGGTAGCAGGGGTCATCCCGACGCCCGCCGCCAAAGCTTGAACAACGTGACGTAAACACGCACGGTCGCCGCAAGAACATGCTTGGTTGGCGGTGGAATTGTCGCCCGTGTTGACACGACAAGTTGATGCATCTCTCGGCACAGCGGGAGCGAGATTGCACGGGTAATGGGTCGCGTCCGTGTGACCAGCGGTGGTTCTATGCAAGCGACTGAGCATTCGTACATATTGCATAGGTGCAGCGGCTCCAGGCTTTTGACGCGACGACAACGAGAAGACTTCCCTCGGACGCCACTTCAACCTCGGGCTCATGTAAGTAACGCAGTTGCTTGATTTCGCAATTTGCTGCCGCCTTCGAAGTGTGACGTCACTGACTGGCGGAGGTGCGTTAAACTCACATGAGTAGGTTTTACTTCTGCTAAACCCATAAAACGGACAGACTTAGCCACTTTTACGTTCCAATTTCAAGGGTAAAGCCTGCTTTTTGAAAGTTTATCACTCAAGTAGCAGCCAATCCGAGGCAGCGAGGATAAGATTACCTAACGCATCCCTTCGTGCCCCGACGTCTTGGCACGTCGATTGGTGCGTAAATAAAGAGCGATGACGCGCATGACGCCGCTCGACCACCGCAGCAGCTACGTCCCGACAGCATACACACGCGCAGGCCCGCAGTCGTACGACGTTCCGCGAGCATTCCCGTCACCACCACCCGCGCCACATGCAAGCCAGGCAACACGCCACTCGCGCTACGGCCGCGAGTTCTGCCGGCACGGCGTTGACCTTGCTTATTTGGCTCAATGCAATGCTAGAGCACAGCGCCAGCGCAAGGCCGCACCACCTTCACTCCTTCGAACTCGGTCTTTGAGCTTGGGAAGTCCATCGGCGAGGCAGCTGCCACACACGAGATCGTCGTCGTCGCTTCAAGAGCGAGCCCGGGCCTTGGCACTTGGCAGCAATCAGGACGCGCACGACGCGAAGTGGTCAGTGCTAGGCATCCATCTCTGGGATGAGGTAACAGTGCAAGCTGTGAGCATGAAGCTCTCCTTCGGTGTTCGTAGAAGTGCCATGAGCTCGCCAATCAGCTTCAGTCTCTAGCTGTCGCCGGTCCTTCCACATGTGGAAGCGGTAAGAGCTGCTCCCTGAGCCAAGCCAACTTGGATTCGTTTATCGATGGGTACTTGCCTGCGCCTCGGCTATCGTTGGCCACGAGCGCGGCGGCCATGTGTCCATTCCGGGCACCACCTGCTCGCCAGGTGTCCTCCAAATGGACGGAATGGCGGCAGTACCCGCCGGCCAAGCGACAGGTGCTTAAGAAGCCGACGAAAGCGCTTGTGGCGCAAACAACGTACACCGAGTATCTCAGTCAAACGAGTTATCTCGCGCGCCACCACTTAGAGTTCGAACTTAAAGTTGAACATGAATAAAAAGGACAGAATGAACAGCAGCACGGGTAGTGCCATCGTGTTCGACGAGCCTAATTGGACTTCAGACAGACCATGGGCGACATGTGTACCCAAGGAGGAGAGTGACGACGCGTTGTACTCTTCCACGACGAACTGCCCGGCGTAGATGAACTGCATGAGAAGCGCTGCGTAAATGCCGTTGTTGTTGAACTTGCGAGGGGCGTCCATGAGGTCTTTGGCAATGACGCCCGTCTAACGCACAGCGTGCATGAGCACCAGCCAAGAGCTCGTAACCCGTACGACAGCGTATGGAAAGATGTAAATAGCCGAGTAAAAGGTACCGACGCACACAAAGGAAACGAACGACACTGTGTGTGAAGCCGAGCCGACGATCACCGCGACAGCAAACATCACAACTAAGTCATTCGCAGCGTGAGAAGTGCGGTGGTGTGTTTGTATACCGCCGAAGAACATGAAGCCGTATGTGAGGCGGTGTAACCGGGTGCTTGACGGGTTGGCCGGCGTCAGTAGCATGAACCCGAGCGTCGCAATGAGCTCAGACGCCGACTACGCATAGAAGATGACCCCAGCCAACTGCGGATCGGGATACAATGCCCTGGACAGCCGAGTTGGCTTCGTTGAGCCCAGCGACGTAATTGTCCACTTGGGCCTGCGTGCACGGCTCGGACGACGTGGACGACGACAGGGTCGGGCAGCCCGCATAGACGTTGCTGCCCCACCATTTAAATTTCTGGTTGTCAAAGGAGCTCCATGCCATCCTACGGCCAGGTGGGGCGGAGTCAAATGAGCAAGCATACCAGAGGAAGAGCTGAAGCACACACAGAAGCCGCAGCTCGTACGGCGCGGACACGAGGGTGTCCCAAATCTCCGAGACCATGTGCCCGACGGTGGTGATGCGACGCGTGGATATATCCTGGGGTTTCTCGGGCATTAGGTCTACGAGAATGAGCGGACGTGGCGCACAGCAAGCTTTTGTACAAATAGATATGGCCACGGTGACAGTGACTACGGCCGCGACGATGCAGCATGTCTGAAACAAGTTTGCCCGGTTGATCTCGTCGCCGTAAACGACTTCCGTGCCACCACCGAGAATAAGCATGCCGATGGCGACACCAACACTGTGCCAGATGGAGCCGCAAGCTTGCGCGTGCACTTGGTAGCCGCGGGGAATCTCATCGAAAAGGCGAGTCCGCAGTACAAGCTACAGCAGATGAGATGTAGCAGGCACCGATGGATACCTCCATCGTCACACTGCCGTGGATAAGCACAACAACGTTGAGGATGTGAAACACAAGATGATCACCGAAGACGTGCTGGGAGCCACCAAAGAGCAAAACGCTTACGACAATAAGGCACGTTGCAACGAGCATAGTGCCGTTGCGGCGGCCCCACTTGGAGTACGAACGGTCCGAGTGGCCACCGATGAGTGGCGCGACGAAGAAAGTGTAGAATGGAGGGAGGTATCGCGGGATAAACTTTGCAACGCCCAGTGACGTAAGGAACGATGTCAGGAGCTCAAACACTGTGCAATCTATGCCTTTCGTTAGCCGACTTCGACTGGTTGGAGTACTCAGCAGAGTAAGGCCGACCCACGGTACGGCCAGGACAAGGCTCCTTAAGATTGGTCGCTTGCGCCACGAAGTGACCTTGCGCCCGCTGTCTGCGCGCTGAGTCTCAGCCCGAACGTAGGACGTGAGGAGCGGCGGAGTCACGTCCTCAGAAATGCCCTGCAGATCTACGAGAGACTCCTTGCTGTGGTGCTCCCACTCCTGCGTGACGCTGGAGAGGTCTACGCGGTGGTCATCGGACACGTTAACGCTATGGGCGCTAGAGGCCCGATCGTCGAGGGAGCGGTCACCAGGCTCCATCGAAGGATTGACGCTTGTCCTGGCGGCGTAACCGGATCCGTAGGAAAAGCCAATGTACAGTTTGTCTCACATTACAATTGCCCAATCTGCATTCAAGGTGATGTTGCTCACTGAGTGCACTTTGCAAAATCAGATAACTGCTCTATTTTTAGTTTCAAAGATGCCATTTAATGATTAAGTTCATACTGTATAACTGAACTATATTATAGTAATATAAAGCAATTGCTAGCAACGTTGACAGGCCTGTGCAACAAAACTAGAGTGATCGAAAGTGCTCCACCACCGTCCGTGGTTCGTGCCTCGGAGAAGGTAGAGTAAAAGAGTTTCAAGAGCACCAACTTCGAGTGGAAACCAGCGAGGAGAGTCGTGTTTTGAGGTCTCTGGCTACATCTGCAATCGCGTTGAGTTTAGTTTTCAAACCGTTGATGAGACCGAAAGATTAACATGAAAATACATGTGGCTTTGCTCATGTGCAGTGTTCGTACTTTTCCGTGTGCGTTCTCCCGAATACCAAGGCATTGTCCAGAGCCGACGACGACGCCGTCGCTCTCACTGCTGGCATCGCTGGCGGTGGCCTTTTCATCGTGCTAGCTGTCTGCGCCTACATCTGGTTGCATCGCCGAAAGAAGCAGATTGAACGGAAGGCTGATGTCAACTCTGCAGCTGGGTATATTGCAGCCCAAGCCTACGCACACTGAACCTCCAGGCGAGATCACTGAACCATCAACTTCGCGACCTTTCCTCCTCGACAGTGCTGACGATGTGGACTTTGCTCCTCTGCGGATGCTACATCTTGAACTCGCGGACCTAAAAGTTGCAAGCAAACGCCCGATCTCGTCGGGTGCCTTCGGCAAAGTCTGGTTAGGCATGTACGGCAACCTTCCTGTGGCAATAAAACGATCTGACGACAAGACGCTCAAGGGCATCGAAAAACTCGCCGCCGAGATCCTTCTCTAGTCGCGGTACGCTTGTACATGAGATGCTGACGAAAGTAACTTGAATCACAGGTTGGAGTGCCCGTATGTGGTGTCGCTCGTCGGCGCAAGCTGGACACGACCATCAAACCTCGAATGCGTCATCGAGTTTATGAACCTCGGCGATCTGCGCACGTACTTGACCAGAAACACCCCGGTTGAATTCTCTTGGACGGCAAAACACGCAAGCATCAAGTGCGTCGTACAAGGGCTTGTCTAACTCCACACGTTTGATCCACCGATCATTCACCGCGACCTCAAGTCCCGCAATGTACTCCTGGACTCGGAGAAGGTACGGTGGAACTTTTCATGGTGGCGGTAGATCAATGCTGATTGATGGCTAGGGAACCAAAATTACTGACTTCGGCGAGTCGCGGGAGCTCGAAAAGAGTCGACGCTTACGAACGCC
>JNBR01000363.1:0-11781 GCA_002081595.1 Achlya hypogyna | reverse complement strand
GGCGCCTGTCCCAAACCGAGGCGTAGGCCGTCACAGTCGGCGTGCCGGCGTCTGACATGCTGGGGTGAAGCAAAATGCAAAGTGAGAAATAGCAGAAAGCACTTAAAGTTCCGAGGAATGATTTAATGATTTACAGAAGAAAATGACTTCATCGAATCATTGGACTACTAGCGCCACACCATTATGACCAGTTGATTGAACCACAGTGCGTGTGGTTAGCGAGCAGGTGCTCTCGCACCCATTCGAGAGTCTGATGCTGGTCTTAGGCATGTGTTTATCCCTCTTTTGTGTCGCAGATGAGTCAAACCTCCAACTCACCACGTGGCTGCCAGAGTCGCTGTCAAAAAGCTGATAGCTCCATCGTGCTGGGTGGATCAAAGACTGTTAGTTGCGAGAAATGTCGTCATGCACTCGATCCTCGCACAGAGCCATGAAACAAGTTATGAAGTCGCCCACATTTCATCAACGTAGCAAGTCTAGTCTGAGTTGAGGATGACGAAGAATTCATTTGGCGGTGTAATTATCAACTAAACGTTACATGCAAACCCGTTAAGCAGCTGGTCGCGTATGAGGTGAACAGACCAATGAAGTGCTCCAGAAGGAAGTACTAGTTGTACCACTTAGAAGCTCTTGCGAACCTTTTTACATGTATGTGGTGCTCCAATGGCTCATCCTCTACATAGGCCCACGCTGTATGATGCCAATTATGTACTAGTAGTTTGGCTAAACATCATCAAATTCGCAGGGCATACGCACTAAAGTGAAAGATATCGAGCTCGGCAGTGTAGCTTCTGCGTCGTCGAATAGGAGCTCCGGATCGCGCCAAAATGTATTCATACCTCCACAATGATTATCGCATCCTCACCATAACGAGTTTGCTGATTCTCAACTGGGTCCTTCTCGAGTAATCAGAACCAAACGGACCCAGCTGGTGAACGTTGCATCCTGACAATATGTGTCCTGGATCGCTTCGTTTTCAATGGCATTTCCCCGGTACTGCGTGTATGACTCCGGGACTGGCTAAACAACCACACATTGAATTTTTAAAAGCGGTAATGACTCTTCCACTTAGCAGATTAAAGCTGTGCTTGTCCGTGGCGTGGCCCTATTTGCCGAGCCCCGTGGCGTAAGCCATGCCTCCAGGCCGTGCCACGTGCGTTACCGCCACTCATGAATTCTTGTACCGCTCTGAGACGCTTAGTCCGACATACTTGTACCACGCAGGCACTGTACAATGTATTACATGCAATATTGATTCTTAAGTTTTGTTGACGGAACAACTCAGTTGGAATACGTGCAAGAATCGTTTTAGTCTTTTAGCCTCTGTGTTCTCGCCATGAAAGCTGATACTCCGAGTATCAAATATGACTCGTAAAGTTGACAGGCCCAACGTGCTCAGTCCCTAGACCGAAAGGGTTTTAGGAAATAATTAATTATTTCCAACGCTTTATAATCAACGATGCAAAAGAGCTGGGAATTTTAATTCGACTTGTCCTTCAGGAAGGCCCGCGATGCCTTGACAACGACATTGGACTGATCCGCCTCTATAAGCGCACTGCGGTTACGTCCGAACAACTACTCTCCACAAGATTGGTTGCATAAGAACATCTTAACACCTAACTATACATCTCACTTTCTAAACGTCGTTTTTGTAACCCATCCATCTTCGTGACACAATTATTAAAGGTAGTCAAGTATAGTGGGCACAAGTGTATTATATGACATATTTCTCATCAAAATTCCTGCCAGAAATGCAATTTTCGTCATTCAGCATCTGATACGATGCCATAAAATGCACAACAAAACTCCTTTCGCTTTTTGGTGCAACTGAAGTGTTTCGTTTTCAGCGAAAAATGCTTCGGCTTGCAGTGCAGTAAGCGTAAGTTGATGCAGTAAACTTGAAATATCGATGCCATGTTCTCAATATGGCTCTTACCACACATATGCATAGTTGGACAACTTACCTGCTTGCCAAGGGCTGTGGAAAAGCAGGAAATTCTAGATATGACAGTGAACATAGTAAGGTAATGACGTTTAGACAAAGTATTACCTACTGCTATTATAGTACCGGGTACCATGATGTTTTATGACGTCGCTTTCTCTTGTGAACACCAGCATGACGTCTCTTTACGTCATATGACAAAATGGTAATTTGACGTCACCTGTATGACCATTCCATACACTGCACGCATCTTGTACCATACAGCACCTCCAAATAAGTCTTGGGGGGCAAAAGATTTTGCAAAAACCAAATTAGTTGTACTTCAATGTTGCTTTGATGGACAATAGCATTTTAAAGACATCTTTTTCCACTCAATGTGACGCTATGACCCTCTCTGTCAAGGGGCATTGAACAGAATGCGTACCCGGCTGGCCAATTTTTTACCCGAAATGAATTTAACACATCGCCGCCCAAGACAGTCCTCCAGAGCTTTCTGAGCCTCAGTATCTTGTACCTCAACGCTTTGCAAGCATCTCTATTTCACATACGCGGCACATGGGAGAGCATCTCTTAATCCAGTATTCGCCCTTCGGACTGAAATGCCTTTCCAGGCCAAACGCCCATTCATCAAAGAAGTATGGCAAGTCTACACGAATGCACTGCGTGATGTTGGCTTCGACCGCCCGTCCTCCACCCTTGCCTTTCTATTCGACAAACAGGTGAAATAACGTCGGTGGCACACCAGGGCCTTTGAGCAAATCTGGTCAATCCTTTGCGCGTGTATCTGGATCACAATTTGGAAGGCTAGGAGCGGCATAATTTTTCGCCCGTCGCTCGTGCGTCCATCAGCAGCAGAGGTGGCACTGAAGACTGCCTTTGCCGCAAAGGTCCACCGTCAACACCTGGTCCTGAGAGACCCAGCAAACCAGTGCCTCCTTCATCTTCTTACCGCGCTGGAGCACAACAAATGGGTTCGGGCCAACTTTATCCCCAGCTTTATCACCTAACCCCCCGCACCGCTACCGGTAATGCCCCTCCCGTGTGTGAAAGATCCAGCTGGCTGTCTTTGGACAAACTAGTTATAATATCCTTTCAGTCCGATTCTAACGAGACTAATATACTCAATTTAATAACAACATCGTTAGATTGCACAAGCAAGTAAATCTAGTGTTCCATAATGGTTATACACCAAGCAATATTGATGACATCTAGTGAGCGCCGCGTTCCTTGATTGTAATGGCACGGTCAACGGCAATCGTTTGCCTCAAGGGGTCCAGAGTTGCATGGAACGGCTTCTTCATCTCGCGCGTGAACTCACGCATCTTATCCTTTGCCTGACTCTACGACCTTGTGAGCAATGACAAATCCCATAGGCGCATTGGTACCAAGCTCTCAGCGACGTAGTACACAGGCTGGTAGGTCGTCACGGGATACTTTTGTTTGCAAGCGTGAAATGGGTCCCACGGGCGGTATTCGGGTACGTCCATGGTGCCGCCAGCAGGTCGCACGGGTGAGCACGCATACTCGAGTTCGCCGAAGCTTGAGAGCATCCCCGCGCCGAACGCCTGTGCCGCACGCTGAGCTTAGCAGGCTCAACGTCGGGTTACCTTTTTCTGGCCATTCTGGAGGTAGATACCAAACTCAACTGAGAAGATGTAGCACGCTGCAAGGCGCTCGATTTCCTCGTCGGAGACGCCAAGCGATGCGAGGCCAATTTCGTGGGAAAAATCGGCGAAATCCTGGTCCGCAAACATTGGCACGTGCCCCATGAGCTCGTGGCAAATGTCGGGTTCGGGGGTGTAAAGCGGCTGCGAGTGGTGCCGAATGTACTGCGTGCAGAAGAAGACGCGAAAAGCGAGGCCGTTTAGAAAATCGCGCGGGGAAAGGTATCCCGTGACCGGGTGAACGACAAACCCTAACCCTCGTTTCAATTGCAAATTCGCATGCAACTCAGTGGGTACCGGTGCGCGACTTCAGGAAGGCCGAAATATCGGCCGCTTGGGGAATGTTTGTGGGGCTATAGCCACACTCGCGCTCCAGCATTAGCAGCGCCGCGTTAAATTCGTCACACGCAAACTGGGCCCAAGTATCCTTGATACGGTTATACACAGCGCCCCATGTTTGTGTCTTGAAACATGATCGGTAAGATACACGTAGGATACGTGAGTACCTCGAGCTCTGTATATTGAACGTGCGGAAGCGTTTGACCTTGGCGGTAGTTTGCCGCGATATTACTTAGCTCGTTGCGGCGGGCGCGATACACAGGGTCCTGCGTTTAATATGAGCTTCCCGTAGAGCAGAGACTTGGTTATATGCGTACGCTGAACCCCGGGTGATCAGCGTCGATATCCGTGCCGGCCTGGAGAGTGTGGCGGGCGCAAATATCGAGATCGCTAATATGCAGCGGGAACCACGGTACTATCGCTCCATCAGACGTTGCAGCCTGCAAATTGCAAACTCACCAGCTTTTTCATCGGCCAAGGTCAATGACGCGCAGTGTGCGTGAAGGTCTCTCAAGAGGTTGTCGACTGCAGCATGCCCAGGCTTACCCTGAAAATCGATCGAGATGGAAAAATCTTGATTGGGCTCGAGCGATTTGGTCGGCTGTGACGTGATGTGCGAAAGATTTACACTGTGCTTGGCAAAGATATCGAGAACGGGCCGCAGGGATCCAGGATGATTGTGGACCTGAAGAGTGATTGACGTAAGGTCGTTCTGCTTTTGAGCCGGGTGCAACGCGCTGAAGGAGCGCCACTGGGTCGAATATGACCGCCGTCCAAGTGTTGCCAACGTGCGTTGCATGGTGAAAGACGAAGTGGGCAAACTGCATGGCCATCGTGGGAGGGCTTGAGGGGAGCAAACGCCCTAAGTCGTATGCGCTGACTACACTGTACTTGACTACTGAGAGACACCCTCGCTTCAACGACACCTATCACAGGCATGGTTGGACTCATTGATGCAAGTAACAATGGGAGGGACATCGTTGTCTGCCAGCTCTTAAACAGAGGTTCTGGGTATATCACATCTTTAGGCTTTACGACAATATTTAGCATGTTGACACAAGTTTACGACAATATTTAACATCTGAGTTACACTTGAGTGGCAGGCAAGGGCACACCAAAATACTGGAGCACAATATAATGCCCCCAGCATTATCTTTGCCACTGAATCCCGCCATCCAAGCTAAGATTTTAGTTGAGCGAGGGCTACGATAATTCTATAGCTTCAAACAGTGGAAGCCAAGTGGAGTAAGATTTTCCAACCGCAAAAAAGAAGTGCTTGCTTGTACGGCAACAAAAGTTATCGATGCCCCCATAAATCAATTTTGAATGATTGGGCATTCATACCTCGTGTCATGGGATTGAAATCTCACAGTATTATTGCGGCACGGCCAACCTTGTGAGTGCGATCATAATTTTGACAATATGTAGCACTATATTTTGACAATATATACCAAGGAGTGCAGCAAATTGAGGGTGATAGAACATGAAAGGCAATGATAGGAAAGTGATCGCTCCGCTCCGGAAGTGAAGATTCATGTGTGATGTGTTCTTTGCAACAAAGTGAGCTTGTGAAAAATCTGTGATAACCTCGTTTATTTGTTGTTCCTGGTGAGTGGGTTATGAGAGGAACGAACTTCAAAAGTATATGGACTTGTTTTACTAAGTCTGGTAGAATGGTTCGTTTGAGTAGTATCTTCCAATTTCGTTACTTTTACCTGCGTCCATCCTCACACATCAGTGACAACTATTATAAACCATTAAATTTTGCGTCATCACACAGTTTCTCCCAACTGCGTGGCTCGCAACAGAAGAGAGAAGCTCCTGATTGCTGTCAACCCAACTTGAGCACTTTCTATTTCATCAACCATTGTGATGCTGCACCATTCGTCATAGTGGCCATCCTGGCCTCATATCCGACAAGAGACTGCTACTTCAACTATATGGTCGCATTTCGTAAGGATTGCATGTTTGAGCGACTCGTTGAACGGTCAGGTAGAATGATAAGCGGTGCCAGTGCAGGCGATAACGATGAATTTTAGAGCATCCACAACGGTGACGGGAACACTAAAACATCTTGCCAAATGTGATTTGATACTGAGTTTGCAAACTCTAACGGTGACTGCAAAATCGATAGCATTCCACCAAATTTGACCATTTTGGGGCAACGGCAAAGCAACAGCAGAATAATGTAAATTTGATTTATAGAAATTTTGCATCAGTATCAATCAATTTTGTTGGTTCTGTTGGCGCGAATCTCTTGCGACTCTTGTCACGTTCAGCCAAAATCAGAACTTAGCATTATTGATGAGCCAGCACTGCCAATCAAGCAAGCTCGCAACGGTTTGAGATCATGCGTTGATATATTGATACATTGGGAGGATTGAGATCCTCGTTACATAGCGATCTTCTAAGCGACCCCTCACTAATACATCAGTTTTTCATTCCCTCTCGTGTACAGCCGTCGCTGCCACGAGCAAGACCCACGCGCCAGAGTCGCGGGGAAGACATCGATAAATTTATTAGTCGTCTGCGACTGAAGAACCCGACTCGTCATGGGCGACTCCATCGACGAGCCGATGAGCGACACGCCGCTGCCGGGGCAGCGGTTCTACAGCTCTACAAGCCGGGACCAGCTGAACAGGCACTGGCGGTGGAGATCCATCGCCCTAAAGATACACCCATTCACCCACAAGGACAAGGACTCGTGCCGTCGGGTGCCACGCACCTTACCCATGTGAATGACCATCGTCAATTTACGAGTGAGGTGCACCATCATTATCCCGCAACATCTGGCCCTGTGGACCCCATGCTCGGCAAAGCGGTGCAAGTAGCATTGCAGCGAGAAGCAGATTTAAAGATCGAGGTAGCGGTGGAGCGAGCTCAAAGCCAAGTAAAGGAAGAAGTTATGAAAGTCGAAGGCCAACGCCTCGTACAACAACTCCAAGCCTCGAATGAGATGATCGAGCACCTGCGAGTGCAGCTAGAGCGGGTTCAAGCGGAAGCTTTGGCTCAGCAAAACAGTTGGCACTTGCAGCTCCACCAGGAGCGCGCAGACCAGGAGCGCAAGGCACAACAGGCCAACGCCCATATCGAGCTCATGGCTCGTCGACAAGCCGACCTCGAAGAGCTCATCAGCCAGATGGCGGGCAGCGGCGACCAGACAACCGATTACGTCCCGGCCGCTGGTGCAGGTGGCGACTCAAATAGCGGTGGCCGCGACATACCTCCGGCTGGCATCAGCCGACGGAGCAGCGACAGCCCCGACATGGGTAAAACACGGCTAGGTGGTGCTTCTGGCGGTGGCGGTGGCAACGGCGGCTACGTGGGACATGGCCTTCCACTGCCCCTTGGAGGTGGTCCAGGTCAACTCAGCGGCTACTCGGCACCCAAGGTACCAAAGTACAGTGGATATACACTGGCTGCCCGCCGCGCTTTCGCACACAAATACGAAGAATACCTACGGGAGTGCGCTGATGCGGCAGTGTCTCTCGGTGTGCGAATTGGTGCACGATCGATCGCGAGCTGCATGGAGGCCAAGGCTAAGATGTACGCCGCCACAATCGTTATTGGCAAGCCTGTGGCAGTCATCACAAATGCCGAGTGGACGCAGTTCTTTGTGGAGGCCATGGACCACCGCGGCCCAGGGTATGCCGACATCCCTTCAAGAATTAAAGCTTCCGTGGTCATGGATGACACCATCCTAGACCCTGATGAATGTTACGACAAGTGGGCGTTTGCGTACTGGAGTCTTCTCGAGCGCAACAACATGCTCTCGTTTCACACCGAGCATCCAAAGGTCGTGGTGAAGGCCCTCATCGAGGGCATACGACCGCTGCCCCTGCGCAAGGTTGTTCGCGACCACCTGGACCTCCAGAAGAGGCACCTGCGCAACTCGGTGCGACAGTTTATGCAATTCGTCAAGGATAAGCTCATCGCGCACCTTGAATTTGCTCGGGCCGCCAAGCCGGCGGCCAACCTCAAACCGGCGCCGTCCCTCACGCCAGCCGGTGAAGTGTCAGATGCACCGCGAGGCGACCCCCGCGGGGAGCGGCACAATCGCAAGCTGCAAGGCCCCGCACCTACACACGGTGGTGGCCAGCTGCCGGCGCCCCAGACGAAGCCAAATGGCCCGCCGAAACTAACCTGTTGGTCGTGCGCGGGTGAGCACTCACTCCGCGACTGCCCGACCACTTCGGACTCGGACAAGAAGGCCATCGTGGCCAAGAAGAGAGCAGAAATCATGGAACGGCGAAAAAAGAACAAGGTGCTTCGAACTGAGCAACCTATCGGAGGAAGCTGTTGGGCTACACTGCCAGGCGCGCAGCTGGATGCACCGGTTGCGGCCCTCATCGACTCGGGCTGCGACGCTTGCGCCGTCGTCTCGGTGGGCCTGTGCGACGCCATTCAAGCTCGGTCCCAGATGGACCTGAAAATGACCCACCTCCCTACGCCCCAAACCTTGGAGGGCTTTGGTGGCGCCCCGGTGCCTATGGACCGCCATGTTGTACTGCCCGAGCTCGACCTTGACACCCCGCTGGGTGTCCTTAGGCTCACGGGAGTCAACGCCTGGGTCGACGGCTCGGATCGCGACCTTAACATCACACTCGGGAGACCCGTGATGGTGGTTATGGGTTACTCCACGAGTGGCCTCCTTGCCGCGGTGCGCGAGCAAGGCGACGTCGCACGGACAAACTCAGTGAAGCCGAGGCCCGTGGCCTGGGTGGCGCTGAACTGGCACGCCTTGGCCGTGTCTTGCATGAGTTCAAGGATGTCTTCCGACTTTCGTTTAAGTCGGAAGACGAGCCGGTGAAGGTGCTACCACTGGAAGTAAAGCTCAAGGAAGGAGCGGTGCCGAAGGGTTGCAAAAACCGCCGCTACTCTCCAGACGAGCTGGCCTTCCTACGCTCGCACTTGGGTGCTATTGTCGCACACGGCCTCGGCGAGCGCAATACGCGCTCCAGCTGGGCATCGCCACCGCGCCTCGTCCGAAAAAAGGACGGCAGCTATCGCACGACCGTCGATACAAGGTATCCAAACTCACAGACCGTACCAATGCACTGGCCCATGTCGGTGCTTGAGGCTGTGATGGCACGACTCAGGGGCAAGAGCCATTATTTCGCTCTCGATTGGTTCAAGGGTTACTGGCAGCTGCCATTAGCTGCCAGCTGCTGCGAGCTCTACACGATCATGGGGCCCGATGGCATGGTCACGCCGAATCGGGTCCAGCAGGGACAGACGGACGCTGTGGCATTCTGCCAAGCAGCCGCTCAAGAAGTCTATGGAGAGAAGTACGGCCACGGTCTTGAAGCCTGGCTCGACGACGTGTTGGGCAACGCTGACACCGTGGACGCACTTCTCGACCTCCTTGAGTGGCTGCTGGGCAGATGCCGTGAGTACTCCTTGAAGCTTAACCCAACAAAGTGCGAGTTCTACACAACAAGCGTGGTATGGTGCGGTCGTGTCATCTCGGCCGACGGCATCAGTCACGACCCGAGGCGGTTGCGAGGCCTTATCGACCTCGAGCCACCCACCAACGCTCGCGAGTTACAACAATTCATATGCGCACTCAACTGGATGCGACAGTCGTTGCCTCAGTACACCTCTCTTGTTGCCCCACTGGATCAGTTGCTGACCAAGATCTGTGACTCCGCGGGCACCAGGAAGAAGGACCGGCTGGTGCGCTACCTCCTCGCGGACCATGGATGGTCTGAGGAGCATATGGTGGCGATCGGACGGTGCAAGGACGCCCTGGCCAAAATGGCTACGCTGGCGCACCCCGACCCGACCAAGACCTTTTGTTTATACACCGACGCAAGCCAAGACAACTGGGGCGCAGTCCTAACCCAGATCCCAGCGGATCAAGGGCAACTCCCACTGGGTGAACAAGCGCACGAGCCCCTGGCGTTCCTTAGCGGCTCGTTCAAGGGTGCCAGCCTTCGATGGAGTACCATCGAGAAGGAGGCGTACGCTATTGCAGCGTCGGTCAAGCGACTAGATTACCTACTGCATCGGCCGGGTGGATTTGAAATCCACACCGACCATCGAAACCTCAAGTACATCTTTGCTCAAGATCCCGCTGCTGACACGCCCCGGTACTTGGCCGACAAGCTGGCCAGGTGGGCAGTCACGCTGAGCAGCTTCAACTTTGTCATCCACCACGTATCAGGCGACGATAACGTGTGGGGTGATCTGCTGTCGCGCTGGGGCAACGGAGCCCCGGCAGAAGCAGCGGTCTGGCGGCCCGATGCAGCTACGTCCAAGGCGAAGCGGTTGGTGACTCTCCCCTTGCCTATCCAGTCACCATTGGAAACTGGGTTTGCCTGGCCTGTGCCAGAATGGATCGCAAAAGTCCAGGCGGAGTACGCCAGCGAAGTCCAATTGGCAACGCCAATACCTGTGCTGGACTCGGCCGATGGCTTGTGGAAAGTCGACGGGCGCATCTGGGTGCCTGCGGCTGCTGAAGACTTACGGTTGTCTCTGCTGGTGGTAGCGCATGCTGGCGCCATGGGCCATCGCGAAGGCACAGCTACGCGGAAGGCCCTCGGCGCCAAGTTCTACTGGCCCGGTCTGCCGGCTGACGCCGACAAGTTTGTCGCCAACTGTTTACAATGCATGTGTGTGGGCGGTACAACGGTACCACGCCCAATGGGTGAGGCCCTGCATGCTATCGAGCCCAACAAACTCATCCATTGCGATTTCCTCGCGGTACCAACTGGCTACGTTCACGTTATCGTGGACGACGCCAGCCGACTATGTCAATTGACGTGGCACGATGGCTGCAAGGCCACCGATATGGTGGCGGCCATGCAACAGTGGTTCGCAGTGTTTGGGGTGGTCGACGACTGGATGTCGGACCAAGGCCCCCACTACAAGAATCAAGTCACTGAGGAGCTTCGTCGCTGCTATGGTGCAGCACATCACTTCTCGCCGGCTCATTGCCCGTGGAGCAATGGAACGGTCGAAGTCATGATGCGATCAATTCGACGCACGCTACGCGCAATGCTTCTTGAGCTGCGGCTACCTCAGGGCGAAGTCAAATCAGTCCTCCCTATCGTGCAACATGCCCTGATCCATACGCCAAGTGAACGCAATGGTGGCTTGGCGCCGATTACGGCGATGACCCAATTGCCACCGTCGAATGCGCTGAGTGCGCTGCTGGTGAAAGACAAGGTGATCGAGATCACACCCAAGCAGCTGGAAAAATGGCGGCGCGCCATATGGTTCGAGCTGGCCGAAGCCCGGGACCAGCTACATCGAGCAGTGGCCGGTGCCGCGGCCCGCAAGCGCGACAAGGAACGTGGGCGCCGCAACGCCAAGAGAGGCGTCAAGAAAATCTATCTTACCAAGGGCGACTACGTGCTTGTTGGCCGTGTGGGTGGTGCCACGCCGAGCAAGCTCACGATCACGTGGCTTGGGCCCCGGCGCATCGTCCAAGTGCTGTCCGACTGGGTATTTGTAGTTGAAGACCTGCGAGACGGATCGACCACAACGCATCACGCCAGCCGGCTGAAATTATACGCCGCTGCCGACGCGAATGTTACCCAGCAGTTGCTGGATCACGTTGCCTACGTCGAAGGTGGCCATATTGTCGAGGAGCTCCGGGATTGCCGATTCAGCAATCAATTGAAGGCCTGGGAGGTTCAAGTGAAGTGGCTCGGCCTCCAGGAGGTCGAGACTAGCTGGGAGCCAGCGGCACAGGTCCAGGAGGACGTGCCCAAGCTCATGCAGGCATTCATCAAGGCAAGAAGCAAGGCTTCATCCAATGTCCGCAAGATGGCAGATTCTTTGGCCACTAGGTCAAGTGTCTCGCCTAACTAGCCAAGCCACTTTGGGGGC
>JNBR01002128.1:0-18974 GCA_002081595.1 Achlya hypogyna | reverse complement strand
GGTGGGCCAACTTTCACGCTGCTAACCCCACTGCCGATGGCGACGCTCCAACCACAGCGAAGCCCGTTGGCTTTGACTACGATGACAGCGGTCGGTGGGCCAACTTTCACGCTGCTAACCCCAGTTCCGACAGCGACGAAGTGAGCGCAACCCCTACTATGTCTCCCGTCGTTACTAGCGCGCCTTCTGCTGCAAGCCGTTACTGATTGTGAGCTTTATGCCGAGAGCGTGCAGTCGCAAGTTTTCGTATGCGAGTACATATTCTTGTGTCCATTATGTAGAAGCAAATGAATGAAGTTCTGTACGTACATTATCGACGTAAATATGATGAACTACCCACGTCGGATGAACATATCATTCCATAGCTCCTGTTGCTCATGCTCTGAGTTTTTGCATATGCAATACCACTTTGATGCATCACAGACTTTAGTGCTTTACCGCTTCAGTTTAGGGGTTTAATGCTTAACTCTTGGACTCTGATTCCGCATCATCACACATTTCTTGACAGGTGGAGAACTGTTCGGTACAGGGAAAAAGCAGATCTTAATTATCAAGCAAACGCTCGAGACTTGGGTACCTCTTGCCGCCCAGGCGTGACCTGAAATACGTTATGACTTTAATAAACAAACTATCTCCGATGTCAAGAAATCAATGCACCATCACGTGTACTGATACGGGTGGTTGGCCACGTACTAAAACATAAAGCCTGTGGAGCCTGTAAAGCAAACGAAACATGTGTTTGTTCTCGGGTGCTCTGTAAACGCTGTGGCATGTAGAACTGAGAGGCGGAGCTCCAGTTCCAAACTAAAGGATGTTTGTCCCACCTGGCGCTTCGGATCTTTATAACAAAGATCGAGCCTTTTTCGATGGACTGAATGTACCCCGTGCATAGTTGCGCTTATTAACCATTTTCCAACTTTCATTCCACGACTACAATGTTATCCCCCACAGCTCTCTTGCTTGGCCTCGCCTTGACGTTGCACGCAGGGGATGCCACAGAGGCGAACGCCGCTGGCAACTACGACGAAGAAGCCTGGGACAACAATCAATGGAACAACTTCCAGGTCGCGAACGGCGGTGGCAGCCCTCCTGGTAGCTGGAACAACGGCTGGAGCAATGGCCGCCCGCCCTGCCCAGAGGAGACCACCCCGTGTCCCCAACCTTGGACGCGAGCCCCATGCCCAGACAAGACAACACCTGGCCCCAAGCCATGGCCGACCACAACGCGAAAGCCTTGCCCTACAACTGCGCCGTGCCCTACCACTAGGCCTTGGACTCCACCGAGCTATACGACGGCACCTCCAACACCGACGTGGACCCCATCTCCATGGACTCCCACAAACACGCCGTCTCCTCCAACCCCGACGACGCCTCCGTGCTCGTCAATGCCACCGCAACCGACTAGTCCCGGCCCGGTGCCGACTTCATTGCCGCCATGCCCGGTGACACCGACCACGATGCCTCCGTGCCCAGTGACACCGACAACGACGCCCCCGTGTTCATCAATTCCTCCACTGCCAACTTCACCTAGCCCATCAATTACCCCCACCCCGACGAACACACCGGTACCGCCTACTCCGACCACTACCCCACCGTGCTCGTCCATGCCCCCACTTCCGACTCCTCCAGGCCCCACACCAACTTCACCGCCGAGCCCAACGCAAACCCCATTGACGCCACATGTTCCGACAACGACACCCCCGTGCTCGTCGATGCCACCACTTCCCACACCTCCCAGCTCGACCTCGCCATCACCGACGACACCGGATAAAACTCCCGTGCCTTCGCCGACCTCGAGTGTGCCATCCCCGACACCGTTCCCGAGCACACCTACGGCATCGTCGACTCCTGGACCTCATCCAGTGCCGTCGAATCCCAGTACAATCCCAACCCCAATGCCGACGCAGCCGAGCCTCACGCCTAACCCAACAGTT
This sequence comes from Achlya hypogyna, assembly GCA_002081595.1. Lineage (NCBI taxonomy): Eukaryota > Oomycota > Saprolegniomycetes > Saprolegniales > Achlyaceae > Achlya > Achlya hypogyna. The sequence continues at coordinate 17,040 of JNBR01002128.1, read as the reverse complement.
CCAAAGGCAACGACTGTGAGCCCGTCGCCGGCACCTTCGGAGCCCGTGTACCCAACGCCAAAGCCCATCTTGACGCCCATCCCACCGTTTACGTTTGTGCCATCTACGACGCAGCCTCTGCCAACTCCTGTTGTCTCGACAATGAGACCCGCAACGCCGATCCCAGGTGGTACATGCCAGTGGAAATATGTTTGTGATGGATGTCGTGACTGGTTCTCGCAGTGCGGTGGTATCGGCTATAGCGGCGACACGTCGTGCCCGGCCGGCTCAAGCTGCCGCACGCTTTCGCCACAGTATTCGCAATGCGTTCCCTCCGATCTCACCGCTTTTGGCAAGTCGTGTGTTGCCGTCGACGGCACCATGAACACCAACGCGTGCCCGGCAGGCTACGCCTGTGAGTGGATGGGCCCTGGTATTGCCCAATGCCAACGGCGCACCAGTGGTTGCAACAAGCCGCAACCAACGCCGGCGTCATCCACCCCTGCTCTACCGACGCCGATGCCAACACCTGCGAGTTCAGTTCCAGCTACATCGACTCCCGCAAGCTCCATCCCTGCGACCTCGACACCCGCAACGACGCAGTCGGTGTACACGGCTAACCAACAAGCTAGTGCTGCTGGTCCCATGGCAACCGTGACGATCGGTGCAGCATTTGTCGCTGGCGTCATGGCGATGCTTTAAGGTGTCCGTCGACATGTGTGTCTTTTATGCGTATTCAAATGTGCTGCATTGAAAATATAATTCCTTTTTACTTTAGCGTGGATGCTACAATGATCAACGTTTTGCCATAGTGACCACAACAAACATTTTACTCAACTTGATTTCACGGTAATACATCCACTGTATAGCGTCTATACGTGGATTACATGCATGCAGGTTTGTTTACGATGGGTATGTTGGATCGTCCTTCACAACCACAACAGTACACGATCTGCACGGTTCCCGCGACTCATTTATGTGGTTCACAGTGTTTTCTTGGCTTAAGAGTGTCAATGCAACCCGAGTTTCCAACGATTAATTGGGAATTGGTATACTATAATCCAAATACAATTTCACAGCATTTCATGCATTCCGAAGCAATGGTCAGTGCTGAATCCATCTCGACCCGTGCGTGCTGAGACGTTGGTTGAGTCCACTGCACGAGGACGAGCTGCACAGCAATCATAGCAATCATGGCAATCCTAGCAATCATTTCTTATCACTGGTATCACGAATTTGCACCTTGTTCACCGTGGGAATAGAATTGAAAGTTGCTAATATTAAAATACTACGCTGCCCCAACGTGAAGATGCCTCAAGCGCTTTAGCAATGGGAACCCTTCGCAAATAGATACGCTTTCGATGTTGCCATCGCTGTCGCAGGCACCATCGTCGTCGTGCCACTGAAAGGCAAGAGCCTCCAGGGCGCGGCATTGCGCATGCGTGAGCTGAGCTCGGTTGCGTCGGAGGTCGTCGGCGACATCAGTTAGGCGCACGTGCGATGCCTTCTTGGGCCATGCGGCGTCGTCCTTGGGGACGCGGTAGCCTGCTGGGATATTGAGGTGCCCGTACAAACGGTGAAAGCTTTCGAGTGTTGCGAGCTTGACGTCCCAGCTTAAGCTCACAGAGTGCCACACAAAACCGAGGTCGTTGAGCTGCATCTTGCGGGTTGAAGAGAGCTCCTTGGTGTTTTGGCGGATGTTGTGCACAGCATGACCAAGCTTCATGCCCCACGTTTCCTTGGGCCACGGGTCGCTCCGGGGCACGATGAAGCCGTACGGGACGTGCAAGGTGTCATATAGGCGCTTGTACGTACGAAGGGCTGTGACTTTAGCTTCCCAGCTAAGCTCGAGAAAGTCCCACACAAACCCAAGCTGTTCCAAGGTCGCTCGACGATCGGCTGCCATGTCGTCGGCATTTTGGCGAATGTTGTGCACCGCATGGCCAAGCTTCAGCCCCCATGTCTCCACCGGCCATGCGCAGTGTTCCGATGGTACCTTAAAGTTGTAGGCCACAAGCAGGTCTCCAAAGAGGGCTTTGTATGTTGTGAGTGCGACCACTTTGGTGTCCCAGCTTAACTCAAGGACGTTCCACACGAAACCCATGGCAGAGAGTTGTGCGTAACGTGGGGACATCACATCGGTCTTTTGGCGGATACTTCGCACGGCCAGACCTAGACGCATGCCCCAGAGATCTCTGGGCCAAGCAGGGTCCTGGCTGGGAATGCGAAAGTCTTGCGGGATGCAGAGGTCTCCGTGTAGAGCTTTATACGTCTGGAGCGCCACGAGCTTCAATTCCCACTTGAGTTCATTTACGTCGAAGACAAAGTTGATTGCTTGTAGACGTGCAATGGTGTCGGGGTGCAACGTGCCGCACTTATAGTGTGTGCGCACTTGCGCTGTGTTGAGCTTGACACCATGGAGGTGCGCCGGCCATGGAGCCTCGCTCGGGATAGTAAAAAACTTGGGGAAACTTGTGAACGTCGCGGTTGCTCGGTGCATGTCATGGTACAGCGTCGCTGCTTCCACGAACGTCTCAAACCGACGCGTTTCGTCCTGACGTTTCCGCTTTGGTGTCGTTGGCATCGTTGTGATAATTGCAAACTGACTTGGCTCACCATCGGTTCGAATTTCGATTCGCGTTCGATTCATTATCACTTTTATAATTTTCAATCAATAGCCTCCCGGCTGTTTCTCAAGAGATGTTGGCCGAATTGGTGATAAAACATCCAACATCTCGCCGGTCAACAGCAACCATCAACGGTAGGACGCAGAAACTACCTGGTGCACAGCAGTAGGATGACCAAGAAGACTATCGTGTCATGGAACACAATGGCTTTATCCAGGCCTTGAAGGTCTTGTGTAGATGGCAGGAGGAATGCATGCCATCACACAAGGCGGCGGCAGCGACAACCAATCCAACGTCAAGACGAACAGTGCAACTGGTCCTGAGACGCCACCAGACGGTTGGCATTTGGCTTTACAACCACTGAAAAGCCAAAGTTGACTAGGACGCCTGACGTGGGGAGCTTCGTGCAATCAAGGACAAAAAGTGGGCGAGCTAGTTCTGCATGTTAGCCTTGGCTACTTTTTACTGCCTCGTGGATACAGGCTTGCCGTATTGCAGATGCAATGAGCGTGGATGGCGCGGTAGTTGCCCATCGCACCGCAAGACTATTTTGATTACGCATTGGCAACTCTTGTCGATCGGCCCAGTACATTATGGTACATTTGAGCTGATAGCATTGCTGTTAGACCATGCTGAAAATGTTATTTCCTGCAAATGATAGGCTTCGAGACATATCAACATGTTGGAATGTTCAAGAGAAATATGATCGGAAGTTGGCTGGAACAAAACATGTATTCTCGCAATAAGGGCCACCGAACGGCACACCTGCAATATTTTTATGATCGTTGTGTTGTGGAATCAATGGAATCAAATGCACTGGAATCCAACGATTCTGCACATATATGTACGAAAAGATTACTTGCAAGATCGTGGGGCACAAAACTTGCCATCTCATGGAAGTATTCAACGCACGTGTGCAAGGAAATGTCGAAGTTTCAAGTTGTTTTGAAAAGCTAACAATAAAATATTTTTCCCGAGCGAATCATGCCAGATTTCGAAGGAGAAAAAAGCATGATGAAGTTGAGTCGTTGGCCACAGATGATGACAGCTCGTGGCTCAAAATGACCGCGTTGTATTGGGCATTTAAGCCCAGTTGGCGAGTGCGAGACAGCACAAACGAGATCTCCGATGCTCCATATACGGGCCGATGCTTTTAAAATACTTTTCGTGGTGCAAGCGTTCGACCTGGTAATGCATGTCACGGTTGCCACAGGACGATCGAAGTTCGTAGTTGTATCAAGTTTTTGTGGATGGAGAAACATAGCAATCTAAGCTCGGAGCCACTTCATTCAATTACAACCACGAGCAAAGCAGAAGGTTTGTTCGCGTTCGCGTTCGACAAAAATGGGTCGCATTGGCGATTCAACTGTAAACACCAACAAAGATGAGGGCAAAATTGAAAATTCCAACGAATACTAGTACAGTATTGCGGTGGGTGCAGCTATTTCGGGCTTCAGGTAAATAAATAACTGTCCATGGGAACGATAGAAATAGTGAATGAGGTCAACGCGGTAGAATATTGCAGTACTACCAACAGTAACGTTGGTCAAGTGCAAGAGGAATTTGACGTTGAGTCGTTCTTGCCGTCAAAAAATACTATCAAGTGCTTCCTAGGAAAAAAGTATTCGCGACCTTGTTTTGCCGCAACCAAGCAAAATTGAGCGCACCGAAGACCACTTGACAATGATTTGCACTGGGCCGCTGGCGCAAGCTATGTAAGTGATCTCACATGAACATCAAGGGCCAAGGTTCTTGTTTGACAGGCAGATGTTTGACAGGCAGATTGAAAACCGAGGAAGTGTTGGAAAAAATAACAGTAGCTTAAAGTCATAGTGAGACGGTACACTTTTGTTGCTCAACTTTGTTTAACACTCTACTTTAGTAACCCAGGTAAAATTCCGAGAGCGACTGAATAGCCTGGGGAACTCGAGCACAGCCGCTTGCGGTAGTCCAGCTGCCGACGGACGGTGAGCTTAGGATGAGCCGGAAAGTCATCACCGCGCCGCTAGGCGACGAGTAGTTCGCCTTGCGTCTGACTTGACTGCTTTAAGATGCTCAAGTACCACCTCAACAGAAGTTTTGTTGGTCGCGAGGTTGGTTGGGATAAACACAAGTCGCTTCTCTGAGAAATGAGCAATTTGAGTCCCAATTTCACGTTGTGAACGTACAACTCCGCTGATTATTTCAAAACGTCCCATCGAATGGGAGGCTTTGTTGTTCAACGAGTTCCAACCACCATATTTTTGTGCTCTTTCATGAGTTTGTAGGTGAACGTTTCGCAACGAACAACGCAGGTAATACTGGAAAGCTCTGGTAAACAATAGCCCTATTAAACACTGAAACTACCATTTCAACGGAATCGTTTTTGCGTTATTACAATCATTGGTCGTGATCCCAGACGTCCTCTTGCCCTCCTACATCGAACAACATTTGGACTACATAGCAAACCACTCTATAATGATATTGGCAGCAATAGTGCCGCAGCAAAAGTTCTTTATCGTTAAAAATTAACAACAATCCAACTTATTTGAATGAAGCACACTGCAAGTGGAAAACAATGTAACTATCATCGAAGCACCCGTTCTTGCGTTAAGGAGTAAATCTCCTTCACCTGCCGTAATTATCCCGTTGAAGTGTGCAAGGTCGAGCGATGGCGTGCATCATGGAGCACCCGCATTCGCACCGAGAATTTGGGAAACATTTAATCGAGAACACTATTAAAAATATTCTGAGAGTTTGTCCAACTGATAAACTTGTCCTAAAAACCTATTTCCATTTTCCGGTGTCTTATCCAGGACAAATTTGGGTTTCCGGTAGGAAACTGACTGACGATAAAATCGGGCCGGATCTCATACTTCCATCGACCCAGCATGCTGCGCCACGCAGGCCGACACGCAGCCGCAGCTGCGGCCGTTGCCATGATCACGACGATGCCCATCACCATGTGCCAAAAGGAACGCGTGTACGAGAGTGGGTACGTCGGCGTCGAAAGCTGTGTGAGGCTCATGACTACAGAGAGGTCCTCGGCCGCGGCATCAAGCTCGAGCTTTGGAAGGCTGCCCACAAGAACGTTGAGGTGCTGGATCTTGAAAGCGAGACTGTCCAGACATGCATGACGCACTTGCGCGACTATGCCTCTTCAGGTACACCAGCCCTGTTCCTAGCATGCATTGAGATGGGCGTAGGAGCCAAGTTTGTGCATGTGGCTGACAAGCTCCTCCGCAACGTTCTCGAGGCTGCCCTGACGCAACTGCCCAATGACGAAGACGTACGAGACTTGTAGTAGCCGCTCGCGCTTAGCGATCATGGTTAGGCTGTCGTCACGACGCCCCTCGGGTATAAGGCCAAGGGTGTCGACTATGAAGACGAGGTTAAGGTCTGCGGCATTGCCTTGAGCGAAAACAAAATGGTGACGGAGCGGTAATTCTTTGCTGCGCGTCCGCAGGCTACAACCGTGGCGCAGGTTGGAACATTTGCTTGCGACGACCTTGCCGTTCGAGTCGGTGCTCGGTGCGATCAAGATGGCCGACGACAATGTCGCGTCATCGTCGCTTCCGGACGACATTGAAGAACGCTTCGTTGTGCTGCTCTATCCCGAGTTTGCATCCTTTGACAAGATCCAGCCCGCCGTCAAGGTCCGCTTGCACCGGTTCGCATCGAAGTCAACCTCTCCTTAGCTGCTGCTCAAAAAGGGCGTTGAGCCCGACCACATTCAGGTCGTGTGCCTTGTCACGTGCCCGGCAGCGGCCGACCAATTTTGCAAGGTATCGCCTCTTTCTGCCGTCGGGTATTTGAACGGCGTCCTGGTCAGGTCTTCCCCGAAGTGAACCTCGTGACGGCGTCCTACGACTCGAGCTCAGACGCCCGTGGCCGCATCGTCCCCGGCTTCGGCGACTTCGAAGCGCGCTACGCTAACATCGACGGGCCCGCCGGCGATGACCCGCCGGTAGTCGACCCAGCGACAGAGGAGGCCCCAGCCAGCAGCAGCTGGTGGCCTTTTAAATAGCCGACGCCAACACGTAGCACTAGGCGCATTCTAGAAGACCAAACAGGACTCTGGATCTCAGCCGTCTTTGCTGCCCCAGTTGATACCTAGCAATCAAAACTGTGATACATCTACCAAGTCCTTGCGGTGCTGTGCAGCATCAATACCAACGTTTGATCAAAGTGAGAGGGTTTGGCCCAACCGCATTATGGCATCATCTCTTGTCAACTTAGTCTACAGCTCAGTCGTGCTTGGCACGTTCCAGTTTTCTTTCGCGGCGAAGTTTGCCTTCGAGGCCAACGCGTTTGCACTTCTGACTTTGGGTCTTGGCAAGTCCACGAAATTTGTGTTTGTCCGTGCCAGCCATCAACGCTTGGGTCCGACAGCCCTTGCCGCCTTCCCAGTGGGCCTTGACGGCCGCGGTGCCGACGGAATTGCCACATGAACACTCCTTTACGGACGTCGGGTGCTCCCGCGAGCAGAGGCCGCAGATAAAGCGACTGGCAAAGACACCGGCACTGGCTTGGTGGCACGACGATTCGGCGTGGCAGATGTCGCACGGGTATGCCGTTCCGCAGCACTGAAAACGAAACCAGCGCAGGGACTTGCCGTAGTGAGCGCACTTGCCAAAGTTGGGCAGTGGCGAACCGACAACTAAGGCTTCGCCAACTTTAGCCTTGGCCTTGAGCTTCTTGCCGTCGGTAAACGTTGGTACCTCTGGTGCCGACGCCGGTTTGCAGATGGCAGTGTGTTTGCATTCGATGGCCATTTTGGCGTGGCAGCCGCGACACACGGCCTCGGCGCGAGAGCGCGGAACAACGGCAACAAGGCCTTCGAGGGCACAGCCGCTACAGAGCGCAAGGCACAGGATGGGGGTGTGTACGTCGACAAGCGCGCAGTTTGTCGGGTGCAAGTTGACGCCAAGGGCGTTGCCGCCATGCATGAGAATGGGCGCAAACTCAAGCGTATGTAGCACACTGCAGCGCGGGCACCACTTGCGGTAGGACGGCGCGGCCAGTGTCAAGTCAGCCGTGAATGACAACGGGCAGTTGAGGCATTGGTACCGGCCGCGGAGCCCATGCAATTGCACCGTGTCGATGCGGTACAGGAAAAGCGGCCCAAAATCCACGTGCCATGCGGCTGGGTCCGGCGCAAGATCGAGCTTGACTCGCGCGTGAGCAGGCACGATTCGCGCGTCGGTGCCGCCATCGTCGTCTTCGGCGGCGTCATCCGTCTCGGTGGCCGGCGGCGCTTCACAAGGCGACTGTGGAAGCGTTGGTGGGCTGTGCGCCTGAGCTTTCACGAGCGCCGTAAGGTACTTGAAGCGCTTGACGCAATCGCTGAGCGACTTGCCATCCACGCAGCTTGCAATCGCCTCCCACCGCGGTTTGGTGTCAAGGCACCCGACGGGATACGTCTTGAGGGCCGCGTCGAGTTGCTGTTGTTGAGCGAGTGACCATTCGTCGGACGCCGTCATTTTCGGTGACGATGCAGTCGTGGCGTCTTGGGCCGAGCCAACGTCCACGGGAGTACCGGTGGGAGGATTGCTACTGTCGGTGGCGTCGGTGGCACCTGTACTTGAAGAGTCGGCGGTTGTTGTGGTCGTAAGTTCGTTCGTGTCTGCGGTGGCTTCGGGGTGCAGGAATCGGCAGCGCTTGCCTTTGCGACACTTGCCACTGAGGAAGAATTTGCACACGGGCTTGGACTTAGCGCGGCGTTTGCTCTTCGCAGGCGCCGTGGCGTTGGCTTCAGGAGCCACGTGGGCGTATGGACATGCGTCGCCTCGCCGGCACTTGTTTTTGAGAAATTGCCGACAAAGCTCCACGGCCGCTGGTGCGACCTCACTGGGTTCGTCTGTAGCCGAACTTTCGTTCGTGGAAGCGTCATCTTCACTGTCCTCGCCCAGGGCCGCAGGGGTCGTTTCCTCTTTGTCGTGCGCTTCATCAATATGGGCCTGGGGGCTGTGTGAGGCAGTAGCAACGTTGTTGCCCTCGTTTTCTTGCGCCACCGCTTCGTCTGCACAGGACGCCTCAGTCGTGCAGCATGAGGTGTCTTGCGCCGGTGTGGGATCTCCGGGCGTCTTGGGTGGTGCAATGAGCTCCTTCAAATGATTGTCGAGCCACGTAAGCACCTTACGCAAGCCAAGAAACCCTGTGGCCTCACGGAGCTTGGCGTCTACGGCGGCAGCGACATGTGCGGAGAATAGACCGTCAAAACCAGCAACGTCGCAGTGGACGGACACTGTTGCCGGCACGCACGGGTACGACGCAGGTACAGTGACGAGGAGCTCGATACCGTTGGGCAGCGCAAATGGAAACTCCGGGTCGCTCGGGTGCAGACGCAGGGCTAGCGTCGTTGGCACCTGGACGTGCTCCGGTGTACAGTCCTCGGGGCGGCCATAGCGTCGCAGGACGGAGAAGAGTTCACGCTCGGTGTCCGAGCCGAGCGACCGAAGGGTCTCGAGCCACGAGGCCATGCTCACCAAATTGGAAAATGCACTTTCGTCAGCACCTCCGTATGCGGTATCCGGCATCTTGAAGTTATATAATAGTGTTATAACCGAAACAGTGTCAACTTTAGTTGAGCCTTAGTCGTTGAGCCATTCAGGGACGCAGTGCACGTCGAAGTAGTTGGCTCTACGCTGCAGGAAAACTATGAACAGCATGCATTTACAAGGACCAAGAAAAGATGTTTCAATGTCCCACCAAATTAGTCTGCTAGTATAATGAGTATGAGTGCGGGACGGAAGTAAATGAAAGGGGAGGGCCATAGCACGATACCCAACAACTAACTCATTCGACCGCACATTTCCTTGGGTTTGTGGGCACTTTCACACCATTTTCGAATCGACTAACAATCCGTGAGGTTTAGTTCACCATAGAATGTTCCACGAAAGCTCCACCAGGCATATTGACCACCATTCTAACAAAAGCAGCTTGGAAGACACGCAGAATGATGGTTCTTTGTTTGAGAGCACCACAACAAACTCAAGACGATGGATACCTTTGAGGCTGTCCTAATCACCAATACACGACCAACTTGCCCGTATTTCAGTTTTGTGTTGCTCGAGCCCTGCAGCTGAGCACATCTGTGTAGTACACTTTTTGTCGTTTGTATGAGACAGTCTGTTTAGTTAGAAGTGTGCTCCAACGCGAGAATTGTTATCACAAACATCTACAACAAGGTCATGCGGCCGGCGGATCATCACAAGCTAATTCCCGAACAAACACGATAGCCGCTCTTTTGGCCCACAACACTAAGAAAGCGTTGATTTGCTTCGATCAATTGGCTGCCAACGACGCCATATTCCCACTACAGATGTAACTACATTCGGTGTAGTCGACCTTGATGCCACATTACTACAAATGAGGAAAGCAATAGCCGAAAGTCTAGCGATTTTGTCTCCGACGCAAGCCGGAGGCAACATTGAGATGCAAAAGATATCAGGCGACAGCATGGGGACAAGGAAAAAGTAAATCACTTTCATAAAAAGGCAAAGCTCGTAATCCAACCTTGGCTTTCGACACGTGGCACTAGGATTATTTTTAACGAGTCGTGTTCTCTGTGCGCATTGAGTGTAACAAGGAATTTTAAGTGACGATCGTCGTTATTAATGGCATTTCGGGTAAACTCTCCGAGACGTTCGTCAACCAATACTACGACGAAGTCGCACTGCTGGTTGCCGACCAATGCCTCAGCGGCACCACAATCTTGCTATGTCGGGCCACGTGACCATCGATCATGTTTCTCACTGGTATATGCATCATCGGCGGGCATCAAGGTATGTGATCCAGTTGCGCCAGACGTTGCTGGATAAGGGAGAATAGCTCTGATTGGTTTTAAACGATAAGAACAAAGCAATTGCAAGTATACTCGTAGTCGGAAATTCCGTGTCTGTCGGTCTGTCTGACACACGGGTTGATTTGTCTATATCCAAAATATGATAACAATCCGCGACTTTCTATTTGACCACGCATTGTAAGCTCAAGCCGGCTTGCGTGTTTGTTGGACGGTCCATTAACCACTCGCTATGGAAAATTGAGGGTATTTGTCAATTTAGTTGGCGCTTTGAACAAAGCAACTCATTCACAGGATCGCCACACAACATAAATTTTAGGCAAACATACGCTTAAGACTAATCAAGGACGTGAGACCGCATACCACAATTGGAGTACTTCATTTAGGGCCATCATATGTTAGTATTTGATGCTGCTGTAGGATTATGCACTGAAGTGCGATTCATTGAAGAAACATATTCGCATTTGGCGTTCCACAGATCTTCTTAGTGATCTGAAGATTTCGTCGTTTGTAGGACGTTTCAGATCATGATGAGGAGTTGATTTACATTTCCGTCTTCTATCCATCTAGATATCGTGTCACTATACAACGGGTGCCTGATGCCATGAAGGCATTGGGTGGCTATCCAATGTACTTTGATTTCTTCCATTTATGTTACAGCCACTCAAGTTCTCCCAAACAATTTTACAGGAGCCAAACTTTATGCTTTGACTTGGCGGCCGAGATGACGAATACCTGTTGCCAACCAACAACATGGATTCCGAAACAAGAGAAGGCTTCGATAAACTATCGTGCAATATTTCAAGCAGCGACGTAATAACATCGAGGACTTGACCGGTGCCTGGTCTTGGTGTGCGCTGGCAGCCACATCGTTTTGAACAATTGCAATAGTCTGAAAATTACCCGAGTTGCGCAACGCGCAACGTCTCATACATATTCTGGATGGATTGGGTGCTCGACACTGCTCTTGCACCTGCTCGTCTCTATCCAACTAAAGTGCAGCGAACTTGAGTATCGTAGCCCAGTTGTGGCGATATTGTTGGTAGCTCAGTGAATAGCGTCTTGCCCATTATTGTCAAGCAATAGGAAATACGTAATGTCAAACGGCAAATTATAGCAAACCAGCATCTCAAAGCGTACCGTGGACACCTCCCAGATGCGATACGATTTGGGGACTGAGGAAGGGTTGGGTTGATCAACTTGTGTTCCCATGCCACTGTGCTTCCTCGTGGAAAACACTTAATTCCCATGTTGTTGCGCTTTCTTCTCTCCAATTGGTCAAATATTTTTTTTTTTGCCAATCACATCGAAGGAGTTTACTTTATAGGGCAGAAACGACGTTTCCCCAAAAGGGTTCAACTTGGCAAACACTCGGGCCGTTCTTGTACTCGGCAGTCTCGTGAAGCATGACTCAAGCATCATGCTACTGTCGGCCAACGAGACAAAGATTTGCTTAAGCTCCGTCTCAGCCATGCACAATACTAGTATACAAGAACATGATTTGCCACCTCTCGAAGCAAACAATCATGGGTGCAAGCCTTACACACCACCAGGTTCGGACACTCGACCGATATCTGACAATGCTACACGGTTAACCTTTCGAAATATAATCATTGATTGCAGTCCGCCACTGGATGCTTGCTGTGGGACTTCTTACAGCGCCGAAAGTCCAAGCACTACAAACAGCGGCGCGCTGGGGGAATCACGTTACTTGGTTCAAAATTCACGTAAGGCCGCGTATACGACTGCAAAAGATGCGTTGATTGAAATCGTGTACAGTATTATTCACGTAAGCTGACGCACAGTAGCCTCAAACAGCTTAGTCCCACTCGAGATGACTAAGAATGACTCATCAGCCACCCCTACCCCTAACCTAATCCACGAGTTCATGAGACGTGATCTCCTCGGCAAACTAGTAGCTCTTACCACAGATGCTCACAACAAAGCGCTGTTCAATGTCTATACCAATGTATTCTACCTGCCCGCAAGACAAGCGTGATCTTGTAACTCGGTAAAAATACATATTTATGTGAGATTACGTATGCCGAGGCTTAGCTCAAGTCGCTTACGGACGCCGGGGTCGTCGTTCGCGGTACAGAAAAGCCGTCGCAGATGTGAATGCGGTGGCGTGGCAATACCTCTCGCCACACAAAGCCCAGACGGTCAAGTTGGTCGCGTTGGTCGGCGGTCAGTTCCATGAGGTTGTTGTGGAGCGATTCGACGAATTCTCCTAGCTGCATATTCCACAGGGCGGACGGCCAGCGTTCGTCGTGAATTGGGATTCGAAAGTCGCGCGTCATATTGAAATGACCGTACGTCTCTATGTATATGCGTAGCGCCAGCAACTGCATGTCCCAGCTCTGGGACGAAACATTCCAAACAAAGCCTATGTCGTCGAGCTTGCGGCGGCGCTCCTCGGGCATGTCCTCGAGTTTCTGGCGCATGTTGTGCACCGCATGGCCGAGCTTCATCTTCCAGACTTCCAGCGGCCAAGCCGCGTCGTGGTTGGGCACAACGAAGCCAAAAGGCACACGGAGGTGCCCATAGAGCTCTCGGTACGTGTTCAGCGCGGTGAGGCGTGTTTCCCAGCTCAAATCCAGACAATCCCAAATGAAGCCCAGCGCATTGAGTTGTGCTTTGCGCTCGGGCGAAATCGAGTCGAAACCCTGGCGAATGTTGTGTACGGCGTGGCCAAGCGTGAGGCCCCAGGTTTCCTGTGGCCATTCGGGGTCGTCGCGGGGAACTTTGAAGGCGTATGTCACCAAGAGGTTGCCAAACTTGCGCTTGTACGCCGCCATGGCCGCGAGCTTGAGCTCCCACGTCATGTCGAAGGCATTCCAGACAAAGCCGAGCTGCGTAAGTTGTGCGTGGCGCTCCGTGCTAGGGTGGATGCGCTGGCGGATCGTGCGTACAACGAGACCCAGACGCATGTCCCAGAGGTCACGCGGCCAATCGACGTCATTGTTGGGGACGCGGAAGTCCTGGGGCACACACAGGTCGCCCATGAGCGCTTTGTATGTTCGTAGCGCAAGGATCTTGAGTTCCCATTTGAGCTGGCCCAAGTCAAAGACAAAGTTGATCGCTTGCAGCGCGGCGAGTGTCTCCGGGTGCAGTGTGTTGGTTTTGTAATGCGACCGTACCTGACACGTGTTGAGGCGAAGGCGCCTCAGATGGGGAGGCCAGGGCTCGGCGTCCGGCACAATGTACGTCTTGGGCAGGTTGGTAAAGGAGCTGCTGCCACGATGCAGCGCGTGGTAGATGGTCGCGACCTCGACGAACGTCGAGAAGCGACGAAGGCTCGCGTCGGCTTTGCGCTTCGTCATGGCCGCTTCAATGACAATTATGTCTGCCAACAAACCTTGGGGCGACGTCGAATTTTTTATTCCAATTACAAAATTGTATCGTCCGCGTGAGAAATACCAAAAAAATTGGCTCTGCCGCACTTAAGCGACCCCGTCGTTGACGCCATCGACATTCGTGTGGCATGTGCCGCATTTAGAAACCACCGCGTTTCGATATCGAAGAGCTCACGGCGACCGGTGGTGCGGTAGCCCCAAGGGACCTCTCCAAGCCCCAAGAATCCAAAGCAACGACTGTCGGGGATCGTATTCCATTTATATACCATGGTTTCGATGGGCATGGATGCCGAATTTAAGCCGAAGAGGCCAGTTTCAAATGGGCGGTGACACAAACTTGTGATCAGCTCATGCCTGGTGATTGGAAGGCGAATGCTATGCACATGCGCGTGCTGACCTTCGGCTTCGAAATCCTGGCCCATCGAAGCCTTTCATCTCGCCTGAGAGGTGATGGTTACTGATTATCATCGCCGGCCATACAAGTTGCGAGGTGTTGCCGAAAGCGCACTTAGCACATCGTACTTTACACTTAGACATCTTTGTTGAAGGGGCGGCGACCTCCCAAGGGTTGGTGGGTTCGGTCATCGGTTGGACTCAACTTGACTCGATAGTCGTCAGCGCAAACTATGCCCCCAGAGGCTGATCACCATCGTCTGCCCTGCAAAGTGCTGTGTCAGGTAAAATTGAGGGTGATTGACAAGCCTGGTCGTGGTCTTCGTCAACAACAACCAGCGAAATGGTATGACGCCAGCCGCAATTTCGCTCCACCCATGGCTCCACCAGCGGCCTCGTTCTTACATTCATTGAGATGTGCTATCTTTTTAACGTTGGCACATCGGCTATGCTAAAACGCCGCTGATTGCGACAGCCCTATATATTAACACTTCTACGTGTTTGTGTGTGCGGTTGGCCCATCCGGAGGAGGCATTGGCTTCGACCACTCCGCATGCCTCGCCGAGTGTGCAGCAGACTGAATGCACAGGGGGGACACAGTGTTGGGGCGATGGCGTGATGATTCTGAAGGCACGTGGATGCGTCACTCCGTTTATGTTCGCTATATTTCTGCGAGATCATCTATACGACGCGGTGGGATCATGAGTTGGAAACAAACAACGCCAGATTTCTTCGCAAAGATCGTCAACAGCACCAGCATGTGCGTAAGCTGCCGCTGTCTGGGGCGAAAACGAAGATTCGACGAATAAATATCATCCGTAGTATGTATATTGAGAGTGCACACTGCTCGACAACCTTGACTTGAGTTCAAATTTTGTTTTTTCCTTGCGACTTTGCCATCCTCCCTTACAACATCAATTATGGGCTTATTGTGTCGATGCCTTACACTGCACAATGATATACTACTAGTATATTAGTATGGTACTTGCTGGATAAATTCATAATGGGGTGCCATTTCGACACTTGTATGGTCTCGACATTGGCTCGCGAGTGAGGTTCTTGCACTCTCTTGCCTGTAAATGCAACGTGCGACTATTCTTTTGTCTCCTTTTCGCAATTGACCTTGTGGAATAGTAATGGAACCAAGTTGTCCATTTGGGTGCTTCTAACGGCGCGGTCAATCCGAAGCTAGGCAAAGTCATCCATTGAAAACTATGTTTCCAGTATTTGCTTAGACGCAAAGCGTTTTGGGTCGCATAGACTTGGTTAGTTTGATAATTGGTAAATGTAGAGTGAGGTGCTGCGTCGTTTTGCAAACATCAACTCTCCTCATCGCTCACCATAATTGTCTCCATTCTTGACAAACGCAGCTGCACCATAATGTCATAATTAAGGGCCTTGATTGGACAATTAATGATTCGATGAACCAATCGCCAAGACTACTGTAGCATAATGTGTGCTTCTATTCGTCATACGGGAGATGGGAATATCGACTTTTTGCCAATCAGATTGCCCATTCAGCTAGTGCGGTGCTTGGCTTTGTGCATGTCCATCGGTTGAGGAAGAACATTGAGTGTTAAAAGTGTAGCACCTTTTGACATACGCCAAATAAACTTAAGTTTTGGTGATATGCCGATTCAATAATAGTTTATACGTAGCCGTTGCACACGCTAATTTCAGGACCAATATTTACTGAAATGCCTCTACCGTCATTTTTTCCAATATTTGATTCGACTCCCCGACAACAATAAGACGTTCACCCACCGCGCTCCACGCGGGCTGCCTCCAGCATCTATCGGTCTCGTGACAGGAAGCTCCAACATCAAGGGAGGCAAAAGCGGACGTCAACTCATGTCTTTGTCGCCACGACGTCAGACGTCGCGCTTCTCACCAACCAAGCAGTTTCACATCGTGCCCCTCTCGGCAATGTGAGGCGTAGCCAAGCGCTTGAGCCGGCGGTTATCGCCACCTAAATTTTGACCTTCAACCTAAAAAGTCTGCAGTGGGCATGAGCTCATTGGATTCTCGGTCTGGCAGGTCATCTGGGGATTTCTTATAATTTAGCCTATGCCTCTATATAGCTTTTGACGGGTGGCAAAATCGATTAGCTATTATTAGACAAAAATAGCTTTAGCCTCGATCAATGGGAAAGCTCTTGTGCAATGTAATACTTGAAGAGGAGTCGTGTTGGTGGCAAACATTCGAGTAACTGACTAATAAGCCCCAATTGCACAATTCTGCGTGGCCCATGTCGAATAAGAAGTCGCTTCCTTCGATAGAATGCGCAAAAAAAACAAAATATTAGTTGACTGATTGGAGTGAAACGTGGACCAATAATACGGGACCCAGCCGCCAACGTCCTAGTGGCACCGCTCGACGCAGCTTGTGTTCTAGGCGTACGTGTACACATGGTACCTCGTAGTTATCGTTGGTCATGCGTTTGCAAACACGGGTGTTTGGCTCACCTTCTCGGGTGGAGCTTCAGGTGGTGGCGCTGTACGAAGCCTCATAACGCTCTGGCCCCGTGCTATTTCTCAACACTCGACAAGCAGGTGTCATTACTCGCCGATCCCAAGGTCATTAGCGCCAGCGTCCACCAACACTTGCTGTGGTGAGGAGAGAGGATGTGTTTATCGACATTATAATCGGCGATACGCAGCCGTTGTATTATTTGAGCACAGATGGAGGCGTCATACGTCGAGAAATGACCATCGGTCTGAGCACGCCGCTGCAGCCATGACGTCCACCTTTTGATAACGTTCGGGAAATGTCCATCTTTGACCCACGCGTATTGCATTAGGCTATGACATCACGAGACAAGTCGGGAATCTCTCAGAGATGGACGAATCGCCAGTAACGGCGGTGAGTGGGTGCCTCGGCAAATCCACTAAATCTTATCGTT
>JNBR01002127.1:1874-72597 GCA_002081595.1 Achlya hypogyna | reverse complement strand
GATGCAGTTCATTCATGGTAATATGGCCGATTATGAAAGACCACGGTGAGCAAGCAACCGCACATGCAAAAAGGAGCCAGGAGCCACTATAATAAACTCGCTGGTGACGAAGTATGATCCTAACAACCGTTGACAATGTCATACCCACAGAAACAATAGAGAAAGAGTGCTCGGGTCCACAAGTCACCCGTTTAGAGCGCAAATTCGCATGATATAGAGTTTGCTCATGGTAGGTGAACGTATAAGCCTTGCATTAGTCGCCAATCGCCGCCTTTATTACAATTACGATCAAAAGATGATAAGGTGACTTAGAGGTACTTCTCCGAGCTCCTATGCGTATTTTAAACGTCTCCAAGACTTGGTTCCGCGTGAGATTTTGCACACGTCGCCCACAGGTATTGCCCCATATACTCTTCGACCAAGTCGACATGTTTCTGGCAGGTTGTACGTATGCGTTGCTCGTGGACTAACTGGCGGTGTAGGTTAGCATGGTGCCTCCAAGTGCTCACGAGTATTCGTTGTCGAAAAGATATATTAGCACGCTGTCGACAGGATATGACGACCTGTTGCATACGGGAAATTTTATGCATACTTCACAAAATTATCTGCAGGACACGCCAACAAATTGGAAGTTTAATGGCAACAAAATTTCACGACATGCCACCCACCCACAGTGGACCACTGGATTTCGCGTAGTCAAAAGCTTATTTTGCACGTTGTCCATCGTATTTCTGCGGGCATTTCACTTCGCCAATGATGTGTAGAAAAGTTCTTACTGAATAACTCAGCTAACTGCGAAATATGAGCACAAGTTGCCAACTGTCAACAGTCTGGCCGCGGCTAGTTCACTGTTACGTCTTTTACGTTTTCCCCAATCTGCATGTCAACAACAGGTTGTTCGAGAAATTGCTAGTGCTATGGCATTATAGGTGCCCGAAGGAGTGCTGCACAAGATGCACGAAAAAGGCTTACCGTACCTATTTCATTTATTACTACCATAATGAGCGACAACAAAATATACAAATATTGTCAATACTAACATCCTTAGGCCCCGGCGCAGACTATAATATCCGAGAATACAGCTCGAAAAGCCTTCGCTGGCTTCGATTAGTCCAGCGATTCCATCGGTGAATATAGTCGAACTATGCACAGATCACGAGGGTCGCCAGAGAAAAAGTACGGCCTTATGTCAAACCAAGGTCCACGTAGGCTAGAAGCACTTCGCGGCATTAAACATATTTACGAACTGGAGTGTCGACACCGCTATCGAGCTGTTGTGGCAACATCAGTACGCTAAGATCAGCCACGTTGAAGTGCGGAAAAATGTCATGACCTCAAGGGTAGGCGGACCCTTGCTCGCGTCGAAAACAATGCAAGCGATGGTGAGCCATG
The DNA here is from genome assembly GCA_002081595.1 of Achlya hypogyna. Taxonomy (NCBI): domain Eukaryota; phylum Oomycota; class Saprolegniomycetes; order Saprolegniales; family Achlyaceae; genus Achlya; species Achlya hypogyna. The sequence goes on along the minus strand of JNBR01002127.1, from coordinate 71,205 downwards.
GGTTCTACTGACGACTCATGTTGCTAATCGTCCGACGGAGCTTGCCTTCATACACGTGCTTCGTGATATTTCTAAATATGCACCTTAATTGAACTGTAGGGTACCTACTGCGCCTCGACCTTCGCGTTAAGACTCCGCGAGCCTTTTTACTAGGCGGCGTCGGCCTTGTAGCAACGCTGATGTCTGCCGCTTTCGTCGGCGGCTTTGATCAGTCCTTGGGGTTGGAGAGTCTTAGAACAGGAATAAAGTATTGATTATCCATTCCATATTGTACCAGAATCAGAATCTCGCCTAAATTGTCTCCGCTCACAGCTTAGCAACTGATTAATTTACTTTGCACTTTTGCTTCTTGAGGTCAATTACACTCATGCTGTACTTCAGAAGCATGAAGCTCTTGATGGTTTAGGAGCTGAATTACCAGGAGGGCGGCCGAAATGTGCAGCAAACGGTCAGTCCTGATGCGATTGGTTCTTTAAAGCTCAATAATTAAATTCGTGTTTCACGCTGCAATCGCATAAATACCGAATTGCATTTAAGCTTCAAACGCAATACCTTTGGCCAAGTACATGTGGAACGGAATATTTAGCGCGCACTGTTCAGTTAGATGAGTTGTGCAACTTTCGTCGGTTGATGTCGGTACGAGTACGAGAAGGGAACAAGTGTGACAGCCATAGACACTGGCTCAGACTTAATGTTGGCATTGGAAGGGACCCTGTTTTTGCCAGACTTTTGTGAGCAACTTCTTGGTATGATGACCAATTGAGCGTTAAATCGCGGATTTGTTGTCTCCAATCCTAGTTTAACAGTGCGAATTGGTGAAATTAGGCAACCGTGGTCTAAGTCAACGGCACTAACGTCCACTTCTAGCATCTTCTGCTACCCAGCATCGAAGACGTGGACGTCGTTGCCGCAAAGTCCGCATATATATGTGTACTCTCCTCGCCACAGATACCAGAACTGTGAGGCCTTAGTCCATTTCGCTACATGTTGATCAACTTTGTTTGTCCTGGCGTCGCACAATCGGGTATTCGACAAAAACCGCATCGCAACTGGTATCATCCTGAAGAGAGATGTAAATTCGCCAGAATACTGCCAGATACCAAAAGGCCTGCTCAGCTCTTGCTGGAGGCCTTTGAACACATGACGCGGTCCACTGACAGAACTCTCGATATCGATCACTACGTATCGGAGGCAACGCTTGTGCACACCGAGGCACGCACGACTGCTGCAGTACACCCCGTCAAAAGTTGAGCAGCTCAGTGATGGCGCCAACCCACAGTTCCACCACGATATCGTTGCTTCAGGATGTCAATCGCAGCGCTGCTTGAGCAAACAATGGTGGCTGCCCGCCTGCTCGCGCCGATCGATTGATGCAGTTGCGCTACTAGATCGTGCTCTATCGCTCATTCAGAAATCAAGACTTGTGACTGGACTCCCTATTCAGGATGATGCCGGTTGTGATGTGGCTTTTGTCGAACACCCCACACAATGCCTTTCAATGCTCATTTATTCTGGTACCCCTTTTTGTCTAATTAGATATCTTGCTTTCCACGAATGGTGGAGTTCGCTGCTTCTAAAGCCCCTGCCGTTCTCGAGGCGACTTCGACAGCGCTTCAGAGGTTAGCGTGGTCATAATTGCTGGAACAAAGGAGATTGCCTGCTGGGAAACGATCAGCGTACGCGTTGTCGGACATCGCCGGTGTTGTCGGTGGTAGTAACACCCGCCGTCGGATATAGCCACACAAACTTGCAGTTTATTTTCCGACGGCGGGCACAGCCCAAGTTCGTTGCTATCGGTCATTTTAGATCTGTCCTCAATGACCTCGCTTGGCGTCTTCAAGGCAGTCGCTGCCACCGTCGTCTGGGTCGTCGCCCTGGCTGGCGGACTTTTTCCTCTCTATTGCATGCGCCCACACGGTCTACTTCACAGCGTGCTTAACATGGTGGCTGGTGGCGTCTTTCTCGCCGGCTCCTTCGTGCATCTGCTCCCAGATGCGCTCGCGAACGCACCGCTCGCGGAGCTCGGTTGCGATTCTCAAGCGCACTGCTTTCCTTTGGCCTTTTTCCTGTACGGGGTTGGCTTCGTAATCATCCTTCTTGTTGAGGTTGGGGCCCATGCCGCCAAGGACCAACTCCTGCGGTCGTCGGTATCGTCGCCCGAGCTTCTGCCTCTCACAGTCAGTGTGCCAACGGACAAGAACCGCACATGCCACGGTGCTAACACTGCGCACATGCACACCAATGAGGATGCCTCCGAAAACGACAACCCGACTGTGGTAGCCGCGACGGTCTTTGTCGCCCTCTCATTCCATTCCCTCATGGAAGGCATCGGCATTGGCGCCGCGCCGCAGAACGCATGGAGTCTACTTCTAGCTATCGTGGCGCACAAATCGCTGGCCGCCATGGCGCTTGCACTCGAGATGCTGCACCACGCTGTGCCGCCGAAAAAGATTGTGGCTGTCATACTCGTGTTCGCTGCCATGTCGCCCATCGGCGTCGGCGTTGGGTATATCGTGTCCGGCTCGTCGCCTGCCGACTCGCTTGCGAGCGGGGTATGCACGGCGCTCGCCGGTGGCACGTTCCTGTACGTCGGTGCCATGGAGGTGTTGCCGGAAGAGCTACGCAACAAGAAGCACATGCTAGCCAAGCTGGCGGCGTTCGTCCTATCGTTTATACTATTTAGCATTCTCGCCCTATGGGTCTAGGTTCCATCCATTTAATCTAACAAGCATAATCGACTAACGTTATTGCATCCCCAGCCCTAATTGAGTATGATCCATGAGCTGAGCATGCATAATTATATTTCTGGGCAGAGCCAGGGTCCACGATGAACACAATAATATGAATGAACTTGATAATTATTCGAATGCAGTGTGTGGATTTCAATTGGGCATGAATGGGATGACCATTGCGCGAGGATCCTCTTCATATCCCCATTGAAGTCATTGGGCACTCGTGGATTACTCTTGCGCGCACTGAGTGAGATAGTAGATAACGCGGAGCGTCCATGATCACAGTTGATGGGCCAGACTCTGAGCATTAGCACAACGCAGAAGACATACCGACGCAATCGCCCTTCCGAACAGCATACCTCCCAGAGCTCAACAACCCACCCGTGCTCATCCTGGGCCACACTGCCAATGCCACCGTGCTCACTAAGTTCTTTACCGAGTTCTATTATCCCGACCGCATAGTCTGCTCCTTGGGTAGTCGGGCAGCGGCCCATCGCATCCCATGCGTCATCATGGCCCCACATGAGCCCAACGAAGAGCTCCGCGCTTTGCTCATGCACCAGCTGTTCACGGTGCATTGCTGTCTGCCGCGGGCTTCGAACCTAGCTGCAGGGCAAAGTGTTTTACGTCACGGGCTCTATCTTGAACGAAGAAGATCTACACGGAGTCGCTGTCGATCGGGCGCAAGCAGCGTTCACGGATAAGAACGCGCATGATCCCGTGTCTGAAGACGCCAACGCTGTGTTGCGGTCGCTTGTGCTTGAAAACTGCGCACCTGGTGCTGAGGTCATGGCACGTCGAAGGCTTACGCTGCACGTAGAGCCGCCGACGTTCATTCAGATCATCAGTCCTTCGTACGCTGACTTTACAACTCGCGTATCCATTGTTTGCAGATCGAGGGCAACGAGAAGCTAGAACGACCGACACCATATCCTTTGCATCGACCAGCACAAACTGAGCTTGCTCGCCAAGAGCTGTCTCTGCCCAGGTCTGTCGACGCTTGTGTGCAACTTGTTCCGGTCGGCGCTGCTGCCCGGACGCTCGTCGGCGGTCGAGTGGAAACGCGAATACCTCCTTGGCAGCTCCCTTGAGATTTACACCACAGATATGCCGACTTACTTGCACGACTTAAGCTTCACCAAGGCCGCCTACGTGCTTTACGACATCATTGATGGCGTAGTGGTGCTCATCGGCGTCCACGAAGACGCGGTTGCCGGCGCCTTCGAGCCCGAGACTGATCCGTACATGGGGGCATCGAACACGCAATTTTCGAAGTCTCCTGGGGTATGCTGGCTTGTCGGGCGTACGGCCACATCGCCATAGAATATCGCTTCGGCATCGGTGGCGTCGGGGTGCCCGAGCGTGCTGGGCGACCTCACCGACTTCGACCTGAAGCTCGAAGACTGCAACCAGGCAGAGGACTCAGACTACTTGACCCCCGAGCGACCACCGAAACTCTCGACGACGCCGCGGCACGTGGCGGCAACGGTGCCGACCAAGACGCAGTTGCGCTCACCAAGGCCGGTCTCACGAAACGACGTCGGGTACATGAGTACAGAGGTGCCATCGATGGACTGTACGAGCCTCCTTCTGTCGCCACCACAAGTGCGCCAGCACATCGCGTACAAGGAGCCGTCCTTCGACTTTGCATTCAAGGAAGCGATCAAGAAGGAACTCACGAGGTCGGGCATGGGCGACGTGCTCGATCAGGCCCGGCCCACGAGCGTGGCTGACGCCGCGTACGAGCGGCACATCGCGCTTGTAGAGAAGGAGGTTGAGACCGAGGCCCAGCACGCGATGGATATCCACCGGCAACACATGCGTGACCTCGAAGACATGGCGAACGAAAAGTGCACCAAGCGGCAGATGCGGAGCGGCTCCAGGAAGAGATCCGAAACCAGATGTTCGAAACGACGAAGAACAGGAACTTCACCCGCGCATGGAGCATGGCTTCATGCTCGGTGGGACCGCGAAGTCCGTGTAATAATGCAAGAGCAGATATACCTGCACACGCGAGCCAGAGTATCTTGGCCGCGGTGTATTGCGATCACGACGCTCCATGCCAACACTTATGCCATGTGAGGTCTTTGCTACCGTGGACAGTACGCGATGCACTAGAACTACGTCACACAGGGCGCCCATTGCTTATGAGTCCCTTTGGAAGGTACGATATTGTTCGAGATGTCAAACGTGTGGAGCATTCGTGATGTTGTTAATTGAGTTTATTGTGGAGCATTCGTGATGTAAATGGAATCTTGTTGGTATTGTACTCTCCTCTGGTAGTGCCTTGACATCCGACAAACTGCATGATTGAATGAGATTCCTCCAAAACTTCAATCTAATGAGTCGAAGAAGACAGAAGATGGTTATGAATTCATCTGGCTGCTTCACAACAACGAATGATGTCAGTAGCGTTGCCCAGGGAAGTCCTGGACGCCATCACGCAATTGTGATGCGTCCACTTTATCTCGAATTTCTGTCTTAAACGACGTTCAACGACACTGGAACATGCTCATGTGGTCACAAAAAACGAAGTACGTCTTCACCACTGAACTAAATGGTGGTGCACTACCACAGCAACTTCAAAGCCACTCAGCACGATCGTTAAATGGCAGTATGAACACGATGCCATTTCAAATTTGAAAAACACCGTTTGTACTTGATGCATTGTCCATCCAGTGAGCCATCATGGGGCAAAGCCAGCATGGCGAAGGCGCCACTAGTACCTGAGAACAATCAAAAGTTGGCCATGCCCCACAAAAGGCGCGATAAATGACTAACTCATTCACCTCTGCAGCTTGAGAAATGCGCTAAACCCGAAATAAGGAACGAGGTGAGGACGATCTTGAGCCCGACCCGAGTACTGTACTGGTCTGATACTGCGGTGCATCACATTCAAACCTCCAGCACGGTTTGCTCATGAGCGCTTCAATAAGTAGCGCGAGGGCAGGCCAAATAACGGGTACCCTCAGCAGTTTGGTCCTCGGCAGCCATTGTTCGACATTGCACCGCCAAACGTGCACTATGTGTCACTCGAGCCTACGTCGAGGGCACGCTGGCTGCACGACACACGGCAACGTCGGCTCAACGCTCTTGAAGACATCAAGAGATTTATTGGGCTGACGTCAAATTAGTCCATGAGCATGCACAGTCAGGTTTCGCTCAAATTAAATACTGTATTCCCTTGCTCTGCTCAATTGCATGCATCGCAACCGTCATTTACAAAGGAAGTTGATGAGGTGCACAATACTTTAGTTATCGCAATGCATCCACGATTAGAACATCCAGCCGCGGACAAGGGCCTCCAAAATCGAGAGGATCTTGGACTTCTTGTGGGGCGCCGTGGTGTTGCCAGTGGCGTTGGCAGCGACCGAGGCCGTAACGACGGGGACGTCAGAGACGGGGATGGTCGTGGCGGGGGCATCAGTGACAACAGCGGCGGTGACAGGGGCGGCAGTGGCAGCGACGGTCGTGGGCACGTCAGTGGTGGCCGTGACAACGGCACCGGCGACAGGGAGCGCCTTGGTGGTCGGGACGGGCATCTTGGTGACAAGCTTCACACGCTTGGTGAAGTTCATCGCGGTGAATTCGGGCTTGAGGGTGCCGTTGGCGAAGTACAGGCCAAAGTAGTTCTCAACCTCGGCGGTGGTGTTGTCGCCCTGGAGGTGGCGCCACGGCGTGTCGTACGAGGTGTACCAGTAGTAGTCCCAGCCAACAGTCTTGGCGAGGAAGTAGAAGTCGTTGAGCCAAGTGGCGGCGGCTTGGGGCGTGGCAAGCGAGGCGCCGGCCGACGAGCCGTTCGTGGCCCAGCCCGTCTCCGAAATGAGGATCTGCTTCTTGTACTTCTGGGCCGAGAGCATAAGGGGGTACATGCGGTTGTACATCTTCTGCGAGGCAGTCTCAGCGACGGCGAGCTCCCAGAACGGGAACGAGTTGGCAGAGACAATGTCGACGGCCTTGACGAGCTGCGGGTACTGAATGTACGTGTCGGCAATATCAGTGACGGTCACAGGGATGTAGATGTCGGCGGCGTTAAGAATGGCCTTGATCTCAAGCATGTTGGCGATGGCGGTCGACACGTTGATGTCCTTACGGTAGATGGCCTCCGAAGCGACGTGAATACCGAGCGTCGTGTTGTCGACAAGACCGGCCTTAATCTGCTTGACGAGCGACGCCTTCTCCTGGGCGTACACGGTGTTGTTGGCACCGACCCAAAGACCGACCCAAATGTTAAGGCCAGCCTTGCGCACGGCGGGGATGACAAGGTCAGCGGTGTTGCAGTCCGTCATCGAGTAGATGCGGATGCGATCGGTGATCTTGCTGAGCTGGGCAATGTCACGGGCAATCTCGGACGCGTTGCTGCAGCGCTTGTTAAGCGGCTTGTAATCCGGGCCCTTGCGGGGGGTGTAGTTGATGCCATACAACTTCTGGTCGAGGGCGGTGATCTCGACCGCGAAAAGCACGGCCGCGAGGAGGAGGGCAATGCAGCGCATCGTGGCAAGTTGAATTGTGAGCTTGCGGCCACTCGAAACGAAGTCGTATATCATCCTCTTCCTGAGGGGCCAGCAGCCACTGATAGCCCGCCCAGCTGGTGCCCCAGCCTAAGCAATTGACACGCAGCCAATCAGCGCCTCCTCATGTGGGACACGCCGGGTCAAAGTGGCGCGGGCGTCGCCTCCATCACTTGGAGTTTGTATGCTACGATGCCGAACCAGGCGCCGACGATGTGCTTGGGTTAGTCGCAGCCGGTTTGGGGACGGGCGAAAGTGCACTTTCGTGTGGTGCACGCCTTTCTCACGTGAGAAATGAGTCCCATGTGAAGTCGCCTGTGACGAGGCAAGGCTACAAAATGCCCTGAAGAGCCCGTCGTGCCAGCCACTTCCATCGTACATTGTGGCTCACTGCTGACGCAAGGCTCTACAGCGGTGAAATGACTTCGATGGGACGCCCCGTCGACGGCATCAAAAGTCTATCGTAATTATCACGTGAAAAAGACAGCTTCCTACGAATTTCTCACATGAGCAATTGACTCAATGCTATCGGAGCGGTTGAGCCTCCCAGTAGCTCAGCAGTCTGTACACAGGTTGTAAAGGGCGGCTGGCCGCACCGGCATAGGGGCATAGGCGTAGGTGGTTCGTGGCTGCTGCAAAGGGAATGTGCTACCTGGTGGCTGCTCCGAAGGGCGGGCGGCTGAAGCCGCTTGGGCGAGGTGACGCCCGTCCGGGGTCGTGATGAACCACATATCACTCAAAAGGACGTTTTACTGGCTGGGCGTCCCAGAGGCCGAGGTGATAGCTGGAATCAGCAGGATTCGGCAGCACACTCAGTGGCGCACGACGCCTGCAGGGGAGCCTCTGTCTGCCCGACACCATTGGAACTGCAGCGTCTTGGTGAGCGTAAGTGGCGCACCGCAAACCTGCTGCTTGTCACCGGCACCCTGGGTCCTGCCATCTTTCTGAATCTCCCCATGGGAATCTCCTTGGGGAGATAGATACTCTTCATTGACTGCTTCAGGAGGCGATGAAGGAATGACGTCAAAAGGCTTGGCTAGCTCTATCGACGCGATTTCCCGCATGGCTAACGCCACAACGGACTCGAGACCAAGGTACAGTGCCTGTCTATGACAATGTTCACGCTATTGTGCTTTTTTCGACAAGCTGGCTGGCGCGACGTCGACTTCTCAATGACCGAGCGTGTACGTTGGTGCCAGCACCGTGCAGTCGTGTCGGCACGCAGATGAACACTTCGTCCTGTGATTCCTCGGGCATTCATCATTCACCATCGTACAGCTTCGACCCGGCGCCCGGGGCTCGAGAGCTCGTATGCGGACATGTGTCACTGTCGCTGCCGACGACCCCTGCAAAGTTGACGACACCCTTGTTCAGTATTCGAGGGCGCTCGCAGTGAGCGTCAGTGCTCGAACATACACACAGCTTGGTTGTTGATAAAACGTTCACAGAGTTAGGCCGAGTTTAGCATGATTGCTTGAGGCACAGCGTCCAACCAACAGAAACATATATTCGCATCTGTAGTCGTGGCCGCGATGGATATGCGGGAGCCGACAATGCTACAACTGCCCCGTAATGCGTTCGTACGGCAAGCAAAGGCCACCTGCATGAACTTATTAGGAAGACTGCCGACATACTTATTGGTGCTGCAAAATCCACTGACGCTGTTACCATAGCAAGTCGTCCACTACATAGTAATACGTAGTATTATTAATGCTTCTCATACATCGTTAGGCCATAAAATCGAGAGCCTTCATCGCTCCATCAACTGCCATCGCACAAGAAGTGTTGGGGTAAATGTTCGGCGCCTGGGACGCGCGGCCCGGCCCTTCGTGTGTCAACATTCCACCGCTGGGTTTATCGCCAAAGCATGTTCCGACGACAGCCGAATCTTGCGACCGGATATATGTTCCTTTATCCGGAATTCAGAGCACGTTTTGATTGGCCAAAATGTTGTGCCGGTAGCCTCCTGCTGGCGGGTACGACTGGTTTTGACGATGAGCATGCGAGCGGTAGCTGGGCGCCTTGCCAAGTTGGCACAGCGGTCCTTCGCCACCACTGCGCCGTCGGCTTCTGCACTTCCGTGGTACCGCGAGCAAATCGCAAGCTTCGTGGCCACGATGGATGCGACTACTGTTACCGACGCCGACTACGATCGGCTCGCACGGTTGCCGCAGGCCGATGCCTTGATGCAGTTTGAGGTGCAGGCGCACAGTAACTCGACCCAGCACATTGGTTCGTACCTCCCAGCCGCGCGCAAGAAGCAAATTGAAGCCCTCTGGGCCAAGACGCTGAACGTGCTCGACCAGCTGGAAGAGGCACCAGCCAAGGCGGACGCATACACGGCGGCCTTCCAGGCTCTCGCTAGCGCGGGTGCGCCCGCCAAGTACATGGAGCACCTTCTTCAGCGCATGCAGGCGGAGAAGCTTCCCGCGAATCCCACGGTGCACATCGCGATGTTGCACGCGGCCCGCGATCGTGGCATCCTCCAAGTGCTTCGCCGCGTCAAGGCGGCTCAGCTTGGCGGGCTTCTTTTGGACGCCGAGCCCGATGCACTCACACCGCGGCAGGTGCAAAACTTGCACTACCGGGCCCACGCGTCCTTCGTCAAGTCGCTCTTCGGTCACTTCATGTCGTCCAACACGGCGACGTTTGCGCTCGAAACGTATGGCGAGTTGCTCCGTGAAATTCACGAGCTCTTGCCACCACTTGACCCTATGCTCATGGAGCGCACCGTTCCGGACGAGTACATGGACAAACTTGCCGTAGTATCTGTCCGAGCGCTTGCCATGGCCGGCCGCCACGCCGACGTCCTTGCACGCTTGGCCGAGCTCGAAACGCAGTACAGCGGCCGCTCGGCCAAAGTTCCAGCGCTTGTGTATGAAGCCGCTCTCGAAGGCCTCAGCGCGAGCTACCATAATCTTACGCTTATCTCGGAGCGCCAGCTAGTGCAACGAAACAAGGTCCCTTGTCCGCCCTTCGGCCCACACTCACACACATCCGTAGGGAGCCGACGTGCAGGCAGCCCCGCGCGTGCAAGATATCCGCTCTGTGCAATCGAAGCTCTCGGCCAAGCTCGCGGCCACCGTGGATCACATGGAGACGGAAATGGCGGCCTTGCCTTGGGCTGCGGTTGAGACCAAATACGCCGAAGCCAAGGCCACAAAGGATTACCTCGAGTACACCATGCGCCCCGTCACTGGTGTCATCACCTCGTAGGTTTGTGCGGGCACGTGCACGCGGCGCCAGTGTGCTCGAGAGCTACCGGCTGCTCACTGCTGAGGCCGTGGCCGCTGGCGATGCTTTCGTGGACGCCGTGGCGGGTCGGTTCGCCGCACAGTACTCCGCGCCGTCCCTTGCGATGGAGCTCGGGCAGCTCAAGCAGTACTTTGTTGCGAGCAGCCGCTACGAGCGCCGCCTCAAGCGCAGCCAGCAGCTCGCGGACGAGCTCGTCGCCCGCATTTTGGCTAGCGTCGACCGCATTGGAGCTCAGCGCGCGGCCTTCCCCGAAGCCGACGTACGTTCTCCTTATGGGCAATGAGGATCCAACACCGTGCGTAGGTGGTCGAGTGCCTCCACTACGCTTTCCGAGGGCTCGCGCTACTGCACCGCGGGACGGAGGCCCGCGCTATCCTCAACCTCAAGACGACGTGGTTCCCGCATACGGCGTGGACCGTCGCCGAATACGACGACATGCTCATGCTTTTGTGCAAAACCAAGTCGACGCGGTGGTCCGACGTCTTTGCGTTGCTGCAGGACATGCACAACCGCGGCATGGCGCCGAGCCCGCTGACAATGCACCGCCTTGTGACGTACCGTATGCTGCGTCTCACCAAGGGCACACCCGAAGAGCACGTGGTCAACACGCAGACGGCCGCGTACGCCCGCGCGCTCGAGGAAGCCATTGCAACGGGCAACGTGACGCTCGTCACTGACGAAGACGAAGACGACGAGGATGAAGCGGTTGCCGAAAAGCCAACGTGGGACGACGCCGACACGGTCGGGGATGTCATCACATTCCTGCAGGACTGGGTCAACATGACGGGCGTCGTGCCGTACGGCAAGACTGTTGTGCCGCTGGCCGAATACTGTGCGATGAAGGGTGCGCTCTCGCACGAATTGTCGCGGCTGCTCCTGTGGCTTGAAACGCTGCCGCTCGACCCGGCCACAAAGGCCGTTCTTCGCGGCTTGAAACCATAGATGCCCAACGAAAGCTTGACTTCAACTAGACTTGATCAGCGTGTCATGTGTCCTTCAGGCATTAGCAGTGGTGGGAGTGGGTTCTGCTGGTACTGAATGCGGTGCTAAAGGCCAGTGGCCTGGGACTCGCGCCAAGATTACTCGTACATGTATGTATCCCGCCGACGTGCCTCTGTCGTTGATATTTATGTACGTTCACATGCCTGTCAACGGTTAGAAAAATTACGGCTTTTCGTGTTCCGATCGTAGCAATCGGATAGATCATTCAATGGGATCGCGCAGCTCATTCTCATGGGACTGAGCAACGCATGGCAGCCTGAGCAACGTGTATTGCTTTGCCGACATTTGGCTGTTCCAAACACAAAGCCACGGCTTCGCACGCCGCGAGCAAGAGACACATATCCATACGTTATACTAGTTGGGTGCCGTGCAGAGGCGGACGCTACAACAGAGTTGGCGGCGTCAGTTCGTAAATGCATTTGCATTCTTGCAATGGGTGGGTCTCCTTCGTCTTATTTTGGCTAATTTACTACGCTCGACATTGGTGGGCATCCTGCCCGCACAGAGGCCCCACCAATTTCCGGTTGTGGATTACCTTTGGTGTGGGACTGCGTGTGTGACGAGGGCGCGCATTCAAGACGGCATGCGTTGCTGGGCCAGTGCCGCACTGTGTAGGCACGTGCCATCCTTTTCAGCCGGTTTGCAACGTCTGGAACACCCAAGACATGTTGGTGTCGTGGAGTAAACGGCGCGGCTCCAGGCTAGAAGCGAGGACGGTTTTTCTTGGCGCCAACGACTTTTCGGTGAATGCTGGGTGTCGCCGTCGCTAGCTTAGGGCGTCCACTGGCATCGGCGCTAACGCCGCGGATCGACACCCTCAACGCATGGGACGTGCGCGTTGACAGCGCCATGTGGAATGTGACTGGATTCCATCTATGCAGTTCAACATGAAGTATACAAACCTCAAGTTTAAGTCGGTCATCCTGTCATCTAGAGGTTTGTAACCCCATACAAACACCAAGTGTGACATGGGCACGGCCACCTACCGCTCGCGGGCCACGTGGTATGTTGCACAAACAAATCCATGAGTATACGCCGGCTGGAGGAAGGTGGCATTTCGCAATATTCACCATGGACGACCAAGCGCCCCTCACCAAATGCGCGTACGACGACTGCGACCGCTTTGCCAAGGAGAACAAGCTGTGCCTAACCCACCACCGGTGGATGCGACGGTACCTCTCGACGGCATACCTCGAGGAAACGGCGCCGAAGGTGCTGGACCCCAAGATTCAGCGAATGAATCCCAATCGCAAGTGCAAAGCTGACCAATGCTGGTCCTATGCACGCACTGGAGGCTTCTGCACGCTTCACGGTGGTGGCCGCAAGTGCAAGGTCCGCGGTTGCGCGACGGCGTCACAGACTGGTGGCTACTGTCGAGCTCATGGTGGCGGCTCTAAGTGCCGGCAGCCTCACTGCGCCGATTTCGCTCGTCTTCGGGGCCTCTGCCTCGCACACAACCTTGAGGCTGAGCACCAAGGCCTGTACCCAGCCTCTGCGTAGCACAATGAATCAGATTTAGATTATGTAGGTATTTTTATTATCTCTGCTACGTATGCAGTGTACAATGGAGTGGCGAGGGTTTCAACCACTTCAAATAAATATTGATTGATTTACGTTGTGGGCTGGCAGGTCAGCATTAGATTTTCAGAAGCTGCAAGTTATCGGCTTAGCCGTAGTCCCTACGCCTTTAGTCCAATGAAATGCTTCGCAGGAATGTGCATATTCGAAGGCAGCGAATTGCTGATCGTGTGAACGCAAAGCTCCAACATCCCAGGGAAGCCTACTCTGGCCCCTACGCGTCAGCTTGGATGACGTTTTCGTTTCAAAAACAAGTATTGTAAATCCCTCATAACAGCCAACAAGCAAGCACCACAGATTGGGACCGACCAGCTTGCTGACACAACTAGAGGAACAACAAACGCAATGAAGACACACGTGCGGCTAGGTGAGCGACAGAGCAACAAGCCCCAGCGTATAATTATAGTAATCCTGCAACAACGCACACAGTATACACTCCGCCAGAGTCGGCTGCTATTATCATCCGCACACTTCGCGCTCTTGACAAGCCAAGTCTCGACGCCAAGACCACCCACTACGTAACGTCTCAAAAGCTTAAGGACGAGCTGTCGTGCTAGGTGCAAGCGAATGTGCAAATCGTTGCAAGTGCCAATAGCAACCACCACGATAAGCACTAAAGCTACGCAACCGCATTGCTGCAGCATCGCACTCAACTAGAAATATACGCGTAATCTTCTGGTTGGCTCTCGCGCTTCCAACAACTGCTCATTGCTCACCATCAATGCGAGAGCTCCTCATAATTCTTGTTTCACTGAGCCATTGCATTTTCCTGCCGAAATTTATTTAATGAACCCAATTTGTCGGGGTAAAAATGTAGTTCTTTCGAAAAGTTCCTTTTTGACCTACTTTTGGCCAAAAGTTACTGCAAATGAAGTTGAAATCCCCCGCATACTATCCTACCAGCTGCATCTTTTGCCATGGGGAAGCTTTGTAGTGGCGGTGCTAAAACATAACCTGAAGCACTATTAGTACGAAGACTAACATGTTGGTATACCAGTGTGACCTAAAGAGTATTTTTCAAAGTTTCTGCACATGACCAGCCTTTGGCCAAAAGTTGCTGGAAAGATCCGATTGGTTAAAAGGCAAATATCAACGAGACTCATCCACATATAGTATGCTAAGGAATATGGTGTATAGAGCAATTGAATGCGTCAGAGGTGACGAACGGCAATCGCTGAAGTAATACCGCCGCATGCTTAATGTGCACGGACAGCCTCCTAGCTTCCTAGATTCGACGTTTTTGGTCTATGCCTTTGGGCGGAGGACATTGTTATGATGACGGCGCGCGTCAACCTGCCACCACAGTTGTCAACGAAGTGCGCCACAGTGACATCAATACCCTCTTGCGGATCCCTGAATACGGCCTGGAAGCTTTCGTCATGACGCCTACGATGATGTCACTGGCGTGGGCCATTGTTGTGGCCATACCTGCCGAGGTACAGTGTTGAGAGCTTGCGCATGCTGATTAGGTTGAGCGACAGCGTCGCGGCAAAAGTGCATGTCGCGGAGCTCCCAGACACTTGCGTCCAAGAAGCAGTTGGCCGAGGATGCGCCTATCATTTCGTTACGCGGGATGCGTTGATGTGCTCCTTACCGCTGTATCAGCGGGCTGACACCGTTCACACTTCAGGCATAAATAAATTATTGATGCACCATATTCCTTAGCACACTACATGTTGATGAGCCTCGTTGATACTTTGCCATTCGACATTGGATCGTTGTAGTAACAGTTGAAAAAACTCGGTATCAATACATACTGTATGAGGGAGATGACTTCCGGTAAGCTGGAAATTTTTGAATTTACTTCTGGGATCACTTAATGACCCAGAGGTATTTGTTTCTGAAGGTATTATATGTGAGCAGTATTGGGAGTCATGAGACTTAGTTATACTTTCCTGTTCCTTTAAACTTCGCAACAATGATAGGCAGACACACCTTCGTAAAAAACCACGTTTGAAAGCCCCTTATGAAGTGCCTTTTAAATGCCTTTGTAAGGTGCAGTATCTGAATGCCCTTAGAATAACCTTGATCTCACTATGGTTTTGAAGTTCTGTTGGATCTTGCATGGTATCAGAGCCTTTGAGCCGACTACTGGGCGCGAGGAAGTTACGACAAGGTCGAAGAAGGTTGGACAACGAGCTTAGGGAGCGCGGCGTGGATGGCAGTCTCGAAGTGCTCGTCGAGATATTGCGAGCTTCAAGTGCTGACACACTGTTCCTTGGCCATTGCGATGCATGATAGAATTATCACGCGAGCTTTTGCGCTGTACCACTCCAATAGCTGTTCTTTGGAGTTTCATAGGAAAAAGCAGTTTGTCATCCGAATGATTTAATACATGGTATACACGTTGTAGAATAATTCAATGTCGAGCACGAACTGTAGAATTGTGGAGCAACTTGTAATCGTTCGATTCCGTGTCTATTAGTGTTCGAAATACTATGGGGTAATATACCGAAGCGTTGGTTTTGCCATCATTCAGGAGTAAGTTTATCGGAGCCGCAACTCATCCTTCCGCATCCGATGCCTCACAGTGAAATTGGTCGGAGATGCATAATTCCTTTCGTGAAATTGCGTCATCCCAACCATCGATTTCGACCCTATCAGCAGATTACAATTTGCTGTTATAGTTAAGACTTCTCATGTAAGCTTCGTTTGTTCGTTTCACTACCGCCATTGTGCAATGTCAACTCGCCAACGACGACAAACGATATTCAACGTTGATAATCGTTAGGTCTTCTAATTCCAGTGGGCAACTCGTTTTTCAGCATTCCGACTATTATCAACCTTCCTGTTCTCCCAATTCTGACTATTATAACTTACACTCGGCAACAAGGGCTGAGCTTCACTGGTAGGAGACAATTGCCGATGAGAATTTCACAGAGCCCCAAACACGCTGCACGAGTTGATTTGGCACTGGAAATGGAATATGATGTGTCAGAAAGTATGCTGGCGCTGCGATATGCATGTCGTGTTGGAGGACGCAACATCTTCAATATCTCATTCGCGCTTTACGGTGCTAGGGCAGGTGTGCACCAATCATGCATTTTCCACGCATCGAATCTCAACCCATGGGTGGTTCTTTTAACGCGGAATCACCTTCCAACCGAAAACACGAGACCGACGGGACAGGAAGCCCCCTTCTCCCATAAAGTCGGAGGTGTTCTAGATTTGGTGTAATAATACCCCGAGACAACGAGCTGGGTGCGCTCCAATTCTGGTGCGACCAGAAGGCAGGGTGCTCTGTTCAGCGTTGACGAGGCGTTTCAGATCTCACTGGTGCCGTCAGTGATGGGAATGGGGAGAGTTATGGACTTCGTCCTGTTCGAATCCTGCTCTATCTGAAGTCTCTTGTTTGGTTGAGGGCTTCAGAGGTGGCAAGTGTTGGAGCAGAGTTGGCAGTGTACTGTAGGGATGGTATGCGCCGGTTGAGTTGTCGCTCATACAAAGAGTATGTTTGGTTTGCTGTCGCGTACAGCATCTGCTGTCACCCACTGCGTTGACCTTCTGCTGGATTGATTACCGTGTTTACAAGAATATAACCGGCTGAATCCGATCCAAGGTCACGCCGCCTGTGCCTGTGCCCGTGCTGCACAGGAGCGGTATGCGCATCGAAAGTCCCAGAGTCTCCACTGGGAGCTAGTGCAGTATCCACACGTGCTGCACGTGGTTCTTACAGGTGCCACTGCTACGTGCGCATGAAAAATAACGTACTTACGACAACCTTTATGAGACCACGGCTGGTGCATCTCTCGTTTCTTTCCCCATCATCATGCGTGGTTTGTGAAACGATATCGCGAGAGAAATTTTTGGGGTTGCTGTCTCGTGGTGGGGGCAACCTGCTTTGTCTGTCACTCCCAACCACGTGGTGTCTCGATGCGCTCGACAAGTGAAGTGCCCGTCACCGCGATGAAGGAACTAAATATCGACTATATGATGTTAATAAATGACAGGGCTTCTAATCCTAACTGCGCACTGGCGACTCGTACAAGTCGTGTGCCGGCGGGTAGAGGGACTTGGTCTCGGTGCGGCCACGGTTGTGCTGAAGGCAAAGACCACCAATGCGAGCAAACTGGGCGCAAGCTTCGACGCGGCACCGCGATCCACCCCCGTGGAGCCGGCAAAAGCCACCAGTTTGAGATGCTGTGGTGCAGTTTTCGTACTTGCACTTGCGGCCACCGCCGTGGCGGGTGCAGAAGCCGCCACTGCGCGCATATGAGAGGCAGTGCTCCGTGCGGCACTTTCGGTTCCTGTTCTTGAGCTTAAGCTTGGGATCGGCGGTGGTACGGTTGGATGGCGAAGCCGATGCCGACGAGCAATGGCTAGGCGAGGTAGCCGGGTGCATCCAACGAAAGTGTGTGAGGCAGAGACCGCTCTGCTTGGCAAAGCGGTCGCAGTAGTCGTAGCGGCACGTGGTTGCCATGAAGCTGAATGCAAAATGAGCGTCTGGCGGTTGCGCCCATGCCTCCTCCCAAATCTAATACGTATGGGTCGAGGGGAGCTGCCAGCTGGGGTGTATGTTGGGAGCCCGTTCGGTTCTGTTCCAATGGTGTATTACGAACACCGCGACAGAGACACAATGCCGTGTCTTTTTATTCACCTGATTGCCACCGATCGTCGAGGTGGGACTCAGAGCAGTTATCACACTCGGTACAAGGTGGGACGCCGCATATGATGGGCATGTTAAGGGCATCATTGCATCGACATAGCAGCCTTGTGAGGGCTCCCAGCACCTTTGGGCTCCTTCAAAGTCTTATGCGGCGATGCCGCCGCTAACCACTTGAGGTGCGTCACGTATGCGGGGGTACGAAAGGCGCGGGTGAACACACGCTTTGCCACCTGCTCTTGCGTTTACTTGTCGCCCGGAAAATAGAAGGCGGACGTCCCAGACGCGGTGCCAAATTTTACTCCCGTAGTGGTTTCCTAACCGCGAAGTGCGTTGGGAAATTTCCACCCCACATCGTCTGCCGGTGCATTAAATAAACTGGCAGAGGGCCTGTGATGGCGTACATGCATTCCAGTGCGCCACGGCGGCATGCCTCTCGGCCCTGGAGGTTGACGCCAACAGCCGACAACTGGACGCGAGGTGTGTACACAAGCAACCATTGACATCAGTCTGGCCAGAACGATGGCGCACCATTAGCCAGACCCAACGTAACCAATCCCAGTGGAACTTCCAATACAACGGTGGCTTGCGGTAACCTGCCCCAGCCGCAGTGGCTGGTTGCGGCACAGTGCTCCACCGACCCGTCATTTGGATCATATCTATGAAGCAGTGAAGACTCACAGCCACATGGGGCGTCAGACTCTGTCTCGGTTGTGGCAACGGTGCTCAGAGAAGCGACGATTGAGGAGTAATACGCGAGAGCATCTGCAGGAGAGGCGCACGGCCTCCCAACGCGCATCGATAGGGTGTCGCGGACGGCTTCGCCATGTCGTAGGGGCATGGACGCTAGACAGGACGTGCGTGCGGCCACTCACACCATACCAGCTGGCCCTATCAGTGTCCACAACTTTACTCAAAAATCGTGTGATCACGAATCATGCAATCTGAATCCGCCGTGGGTTCCAAAACCGATTAACCGCCTTGGTGGCTTGGAATTTCGGTCCGATATTTTAAGAACGAACGGTCCAGTTGCGTTGCCTGTCCTTAGCACCGGCGTTGGCACCAATGCCGTCAGCGGCATCGAAGAGAAATTTGGCACCCAACGGACCAAACCTGAAGTTGATTAGTAGAGCTCCACGATAGGTACACTGTACGCTTCTTTTTGGCGTCTAACAATCCCACCTGGTAGCGATGGCATCGATACCTCTCAAACTTGATACATTGACGCGCATACGCCGGGGGCGGTGTCGCACAGGAGTAGCCGTCCCCGGCAAGTGGCGCCGTCCGTTGCCGCGTGTCGCGCTCAGCATTGAAAGGGATGGGCGCTGCTAGAGAAGAAGGCAGCGTCGACGCGCCTTCAAGGATCGGCGCACCACATGCTGCGCAGCGAGTGCAGGTTGCGCAAAGGTGCCACCCGCGTATGCGCGGCGACTCACTTTCCAGTTGCGCTTTAATGCATCATCACCAACAAAGCTCCATTGTCGGGTATTGTCGGTGGGTACACATCCTTGGCATCTCCGAGCCCTTCAACGAATGCACCGATTGATCGAGGTCGTGGGCGAACAGTGGCCAAATCCACGAATCATGACGGCAGTGGCCAGTGTGATTGCTACCAATCGTGCAGGTGCCACTCTTTTGGGTTATTAATCAAGGCACGAATCCGACTCTGGGTGCGTACGGCAGTCGCATACGCGAGTTGGGTTGTCGGCAGGAGACCTGTGCACTGCGACCGTCGATAGCCCCAAACGGGGCTGCCTTGAACTCACCCCAAAGCCACAGCACCGAGAATGGCGCTATTGCTAGTATCTCGAAGAACAGTGAGCAGTAACCCAGTCTCTGCATGAACAGTGCCATCATCGCATGGGATGTGCAGCCGCTCCCTCAAGTCGAACGTCGCAGCACGTTGGACGGGCTCTTCAACGCATTTGAGCCAACATACACTGAGTTACAACAGTGGGGCGTATGCTGCCGTTGGCCACATTGACTGGTGTCGGCTTCGTGGTCACCTTTACGATGCTGGTAGTTGCATGATGCTGTTTGGCCTCGAATCAAGGAGTGCCTAATTAATTGATTGACCGAGGTCCAGTCCAGTTGCCTACAGTTTCACTTGGTAACGCGGGTAACCCCTCGACCATGGAGGTGCGTTGCCACGGCGGTCGCGGACCTGACGGGTGCGTCTACAGGGCGGCGAGGAAGAGGTCGAGCTCATCGCACCACGGAGCCGCCACCGCTACTTCCGACCGCAAGGTACGCACCACTCTATCAGCATACGCTTATAGTACGGTAGTTCCGCTGTACGAGGTCGTGAGCTACGATGGCCACTTTGAAGTCCGCGAGCGACCTGCGGTAACTCAATGGTTCGCCCATTGAACTAAGCACGCTTGTAGAGGGCGGCCGTGGCCGCCCGCGCCGAGTCCAAGACATCGCATGTGTCGCCTTACAAGGCCACGTCCAAGAAACGACCGCGACCGCAGTCTTCACATCGTGCTGTTCGGGCTGTGCACAATGAACGCGCCAAGACGTCGGCAGTGCGAAGCCCACGAACGCTGGAGCCTTTGGCGCAGGAGCCAGCAATGGTTCCACCTCCCGCGCACCCCTCCTCCGTCCCTCCTGCGTTGCTCGAGGCGCAGGTCAGTCGCCTGCCGCAAGTCTGGTACCCGATGACGGCCTGTAGGTGCTACTGCGAGAGGGCATTGTACGCAGCATGATTAAACTGTGCCGGCGGCCGGGTCTAGTGACGTCGCCAACGAACATCATTCAGCTCGTACAGCTGTGCCAACGCTTGCGGCAGCACACGATGGAGATCGTCGAGTCGATCGCAATGCAGGTGCGACCGACGGCTGCAGCTACCGCGCGGCTGACTCGTGTGCATGCAGGGAAAGTCATTCGTGTACCAAGGCGGCAGCTACCTTGCTAAAGTACGTGGCTTACCGCGTGATCAAGGCGAACGCTGTGGCTTAGATGGCGACCGATACGGACTTTCTGAATGACGTGCCTGTGCTACTACAGGCCCTGGGCGTTGCAAGCCTGCGGAGCAACCCGCTGCTGTGCGCTGTGCCACTGACATTCCCAGCCCTTGCCGCCTATGTCGTCTTTCGACGCCAGCGCGACCGGGATGCTCTCGTAACGGTGCTCCGGGACACGAACGAACTGGAAGAAGACCGCTTGGTGGACGCTCTGGTGCTACTCTCGCAAGGCCTCGGGCAGGAGCCTGTGCCGCCGACTCCGACGACCGAGCTGGCCGCCAACGATGAGAGCAATAGTGACACCGACTTTAATCTTGAGCCCGGCGACGCTGGTACCAACGAGAGAACTGGTGATGCCACGCCCCCACGCCCACCACCGACTGCTTTTCTGAACAGCGCCCGGGCCGTTGAGGTCCCGACACCAAAGGTGACCTCGGCCCGGGACGAAGCCGAAGTCCTCGATTGTAACAACGCCGACGACAACGAGTACGACATCGGCGTCACATTTAGTACCGTCACGTCGCTCTGCAATGCCATGCAAGAAGACCTCAAGAGTCGCTTCGGCATCCGACCCAACAACTTCATCGAGCTCGACGAGGAGGACGATCCCGTGGACAAATTCCGAGCGGCACCACCGGAGTCCATGTCACCCACAACGCCGAACGAGCCAGGACGCTTCTACGAGGAGGCACTGCAGCATCGGTGTCTAACAGCGTGGCGTCGCTGGATCGCGCGGGGTCGCGCCATGGCGCACATGAAGGCCGTTCACCGCATGCGCCGAGTCCGTCGTCTCTTTGTCGGCTGGCGACGAGTGAGTGCCGGCCGGGCCCTTGGCGATCGTTGCCTGCGGCGACGAGTTTGGCGCCAGTGGGTCGCCTTCGCGCTTTTCCAGGCGCACCGACGCAGCTTGCAGCAACGACGAACGCAACACTTGCTCCATGCAACGTGGACGCAGTGGCGGGTGCGGGCGATTGCCGCTTTCGCCGAGCGCGCACAGCGAACGCAGGCAGCGACGTGCATCCAGGCGGCGTGGCGCGGGTACCAAGAGCGGCAACGGTTCCGTCGACGCCAGCTGGGGCACCGAAAGGCGGCAGCCGAGCGGGTGCAGCGGGCGTGGTGCGCGTATCGCTGGCGGTGCAACGAAGCTGTGATGCGTCGGCGATGTCGCTGTGCCCGTGCGATCCAGAGCCTCGTGCGTGGTGTCCAAGCGCGCCGTACCGTCGCCTACCTGCATGCGGCTGCCCGCGCAGTGCAACGACAATGGCAAATGCATCGGTTCCAGTGCCGCCGCAGAAACGCCGCCGAGTGCATTCGACAAGCGTACGCTTTGCATCGTAACTGGCGGCGGCGTGTCACGGCAACACGGACGCTGCAGCGCTGTCTTTCGTGGTGGCAGTGGCGTCAGTTGCGGTTGCGGAGCGCAGTAACCATCCAGATGTTGTGGCGACGATATAAGCGCGCTGTTGCTGCTGTCACAACTGTCCAGCTGGCATGGCGGCGCCACAGGCTATTGCAACGGTGCCTCGTTCGGCAAATGACGAGACGGCGGCGACGGGAACTAGCCACATGCACTTTGCAACGCTTCGTTCGGCACTGCATCGACAGGGCCCACCGACGGGCAGTGTGCTGTCAAGTACTCGCGAAAATGGTTGCGCACATTGTGCAAATGTCAGCGGCCACCACACTTCAGGCATGGTACCGAGGGTGCGTCGCCCGACGACGAGCAACCCATCAACGATTCACCCGGCGTGACGCTGCAGCTCGGCGATTACAGCGATTCTGGCGTCGGCGTCTTAAACACATCGCGCGAACGACGGCGGTCGTTTTGATCCAAATGCACTACCGAGGATTTTGCTCGCGCCGGGCAGCAAACCGTCGAAGGCTCTATCGGCGTAACATAGCTGCTCGACGACTGCAACGCTTCTTGCGTCGGTGCCTTCACCGCGCTGTGCAGACTGCGGCAGTCATCTTGATTCAGACGTGCTACCGAGGATTTAGTGCTCGTCAGAAAGTGGGTCAACGGCGGCGCCATTGGCGAAATGGCGCAGCCCGGCGACTACAACGTTTCTTTTGTCGGCGTCGCGAGCGTGCGTTGCGAACTGCGGCGGCCACCTTGATTCAGGCGAGGTACCGTGGATTTAGCGTTCGACGAAGTATGCAACGCCGGCGGCTGCATCGGCACCATCGCGCGGCCCGCCGACTACAGCGGTTCTTCCGTCAGTGCCGCTCCACAACTGCTCGTTATGCCACCTGCAAGCAGATTTTGACCAACCTGGTGGCATCTGTCGAGCGTGACGTTGCTGTGACCGTCGTGCAATCGCAGTGGCGAGGCTGGCTAGCTCGGCGACGGGTGGTGTGGTTACGATTGCAGCGACGAGAGCGCGCGTGGCGGCTGCTCCAGCGCTACGGACGGCTCTGTCGCACAGTGCTGCAACGATGGCGTCTCTGCAAGCAAGTGCTGGAGGCCGCGGTGACGACCCTGGTTCGGCAGCAAGCCGCAGTGACCATTCAGGCCTTCTGGCGGGGCTACCGAGATCGGCGCGAGGTGGCTTACCAAGTCAGCGCTGCACGTAAAACTCAGCACTGGCTCCGACAGTGCTTCGCTCGACGGCGACTGCAGCGGCGCTGCAAACTTCGTGGTCGCCAACGTGCGATTTGCTACGACGTCCTTATGACAGTGATGGACTGCGTAGAGGGCAACCAGCTCCAATCGGCAGCGCGGAGTATTCAATCCTTTCTTCGGCAGTGGCAATGGCGGCGACGCTTTCGCCACCGGTGCACCGATCGCGTCAACCGCACGAGTGGGTGTCGCCGTGTTCTTGAAGCTGTTATCTCGGAGGTCGAGCGCAATGCCGCAACTACGATGCTTCAAGCACACTTTCGAGGTTATCGAACGCGGAACGACCTATTGCGCCGGCGCGTTGCCGGTCGCTGTCTTCTCTACGCGCTTCGCAACCACCGTCGCTACGTCGCTATGAAGCGCTACTCTGTGTGCCGCGACATCCTCGGCTCGGTCGTGAATCACATCGAGAGGCTCGATGCTGTGCACTCACGTGCACAGCTGCATCGGCGAGACCGTGCCATTTCCAGAATTGGGCGCTTTCTTCACTCGTGTACCGCTCGACGCGCTCGTTTGGACACGTGCCGCTCCGTGCTGACTTGCATGATCGTGCACCTCGAGCGCACCTGTGCTGCGACGCAAATCCAAGCAGAAGTGCGGGGGTGGCTCGGGCGCCGCCTCGTCCTCGTTGCTCGCCACCGCCGCGACCGTCTTGCGCGACGGTGTGCCGCTCGGTGGCGCAGAGCAACTAACACCCGTCGCGCCGTCCGCGAAGCCAACCGTTACGAGAAAGCAGCCACGGCCATTCAAGCCTACTACCGCAGATACCGCGCCTACCAGCATTGGCTCCTCTGCAGGCAGCTTTTGACGACAGAAGTGGTTCTGGCTGCCGTTGAGCTGTGCGAGACTACATGCAGCGTCTCAGCATGTCTATACGACCTCGTTACCTGCATCGAGGACTTGTCGTGGCAGGAGGCACGGTGTTTGGCCCGCCGGGATGTTGGTTGTGCGACGGCAACCTTCGCCATCGCCAATGCCATCAAAGTTGCTGCCACAACGACGCGCGAAAGGAGGCAGATGGTGGCGGAAGATGCCACTGGTCACGACGTTCGCGTTCGCGATCACGTGTCGGAGGCGATGACCCACTTACTCAGCCGGCTCGATGAGAGCCGCGCAGCGGCTGCCGCGCTAATGACCAGTATTGTCCTCCATGTATCGGCAGCCACGGCCGCGGTGTATCGCAGGACAGCGGCGCAGCAGCTTGTGGAGGTCGTCTTGGATGCTGGCGTTGCCAGCGCCTGCGCACCGCTTGTCGCCGATGCGGCAAATTCAGAGACGTTCAGCGCTCCTCCAGACGAAAGTTCTCAATGGCGGCAAGCAGCTGCGAGGGATCTCACACAAACCGCACTCGCCGCGGGGCTTGCAACTACCCAGTCCCGGCGCTTGATCGCCAAAAGCGTCGCTTCTATCCACGCAGGAGCGTACTCGAAACGCGGACTCACCAAGGCTCTCGCTCGTCGGCGTGAGATCTGCCATGCTTTGGCAACGACAGTCGCAGGGAACGTAGCAACCGCAGCGGTGGTGCAAGCTTCTGCGTCTATTTGCAACGTCATTGCTATTACAGTCGTGCAACCCATGGCAGCTGCCGTCGTAGGCAACGCCACGGCTGCTGTCGTCCTCAAGCATGCGCAGAGGATTCTCTTGTGGTGGCAACGGCAGCGGCATCGGCTCTGGGTGCACCGCACGGCTAACGTGGTTGTATGTACTGCTATTGCCCACGCCGCCGTGGCTACAGCCCATTTTCAACTTTCAGCCCGTCGCATCCAGCGCGGTATCCGGCTGCATCAGCGGCGCGTTCGATGCCGCGCGTGCCATGTCATCGCGTCGGCATGGTTGCAGCACCGGCATCGCCTTCGCCTATTGCGCCTGCGCGCGGCCGTGTTGGCCACCGCCACGACGACGACCGCGGACTGGGTGCAGCAGGTGAGTGCATCGCAACCACCGACAACCTCCTGATTACCGTAGGTCATCGGGTACCGAACCACCGTGCGTACAGCGGCGACCGCGTGGACAAAGCAGACGCTGCACTCGGCTGCAGTCCAGCGCTGGAGCCCAGTCGTCGCCGAAGAGTTCACCACTCAGCTTGTCGCGTACGGCCTCCGGCGGCACGCCGACACCCACGACCGCGTTGCACTTTGGATCGCGCGAGGAGTGGACCGCGTCGTCGCAGATCAAGAGCTCCGGTGGGAAGAAGCCGCGCGGTCCATTCAGTGGGGCTGGCGCCGCCATCAGCTGTTCCGTGCATCACTAGCATCGGCGACTATCGTGCGCTCGTGGCGGTTGTTTGCGTGGCGACAGGAACGGCGGCGGGCTGCAGCCTGCCTCGAGCGGGCGTACCAGCGCCACCGCGCGTACAAGCATTTCATCGCCCACTGCGTGTGTGCAGCAACGATTCAGCGACCACTGCGCCGATTCCTGTGGCGCATGCGCTGCCGCCGACGCCTTCAGGGCGCCGCGCGCTCATTACTGCGGAAGAAAGTATGGTCGTCGGCAAGCGTCGCAGGGCCAGACGCCACCGCAGACACGCCGTACTTTGCGTTATGGCTCTACCGGCGACGGGCTTGGGTATCGTGCGTCTGGCACTGCAAGCGAGGCCTACTGGGCCTCGACAGCGCGGCGTCGATGTTGCTTTGGGGCCTCCAGGGCTTTTCGAGCACTACAGACTGGGCACTCGCTGGGCTTGACCTCAGCAGCCAGGTGGACGTCACTGAAACTCGAACGGCACTGGTACTGGCCTTGCCGGCTGACTACACACTCGGGCGCCAGCTGCATCGGTCTGAAAGCCTCGCACAGATCAACAAGGGTAAGACAAGCGCGCCGCCCAAGTCGGTTCTGGAGACCGTCCCAACGCTGCGCATTGCCGACACTCTCGCAAGCCTTACTGCGGGCCGGGATATCAACGAGCGCAACGTGCGAACTCAGTTTTGGGCAGCAACTTACTCGAAGTAGGCAAACGGGCAATCGGCCCTCCACCTCTTGTTTACCCAGCCAGCGGCGAGCGGTGTGTGGGCAATGATTGAGTTCCTCCTCAGCCAGCGGGCAAACGTGGACGCCCAAGACTACGACGGCGTCTCCCCGCTCATGCTATCCGCCGAAAACGGTAGGCAACCGCGCAGGTGGTTTGGGCTCAGCACTCGATCGATAGGTGACGTCACAGGCATGCGTATGCTTCTCGACCGCGGCGCCAGGCCCAGCGTCGTGGATAACAGAGGGTACTCGGCGCTGCACCACGCATGCGCCAAACATCAAGTCGCAGCCGTGAGCGTCCTGCTCGAGACGGGCGCCGATCTCAACAGCCCGTCGTACGACGGCATGTTTCCGCTTCATATTCTCGCACTTCTGGGGTTCACAGACGTCGCCACATTGCTCACACAGTCGCACGTGGACGTGCGTGACGCTGATGGGCGCACGCCGCTGCATCTGGCGGTCGTCTCGGGCCACGCGGCGTTCGCTGCTTTCCTCCTCGAGGTTGGCGCCGACGCCGATGGCCGCGACACGCTTGGGCGGGCCGCCCTACACTACGCCACCGAAGCCGCAGTTCATGGCTTGGAGATGGTGAGTCAACTGATCGCGCGCTTGGCTCATGACTACAGGTGAGTATGCTGCGCACGTTTCAAGCGGATCTGAATGCCGCCGATGTTCGCGGCGACACGGCGCTGCACTGGGCCGCCTTAACAGGTACCCGCAGCAGCAACGGGACGCAGCCGTTCATGGAGCTTGGTAGGCAAACCAAAGCTCGTCAGCCACCTCATCAATCTTGGCGCCGACGTTGCACTGCACAACACCGATTGGCACACGCCGCTCGAGGTGGCTACGACGTGGGGGCAATCGGCATGCGCAGCGTTGCTGGCCCGGGTGCAGCCGAGCGGGACCCGTCGCGGCCACGTTGCCAGCGCCTCTTACATCACTATGAGCCAGATGCTACTTGAGGACGCGGCCATGGAGACGTACGACCATGCGTACTTAACTGGTCTCGGTGGCAGCGAGGAATCGTACTCTTTTCTCAGTTACACGGGGCAACACGCCAATGATTTCACCTCGCCACCGCTGTGTGGAGACGAAACTGAGGCAGCGCCGCTCGATACGATTCAAGTCCTAGAACGGCATCCCGACGCTACCATGGTGAACACCGACGCCAACGAGTATCGTGGCGCAGTGATGCATCCGACAACTGCCTCTGACAACATAGTCCACGATGATCCAGTTCCGATGAATCTTGCGAGCGACGAACGGGAGTTCATGCCCGCTGTCGACGATGATTTGTTGTTGACGAGTTTAGCGGAGGGGCACACTGCTGAGGTGTCTGCGAACCTTGCACCTGATGCCGGCCAAGGCGACCCAAGAAATCGCGAGCTTTCGTCCGAACATGTCGGCGAACAAAGCTCACCGATGATGACG
Source organism: Achlya hypogyna (assembly GCA_002081595.1). NCBI lineage: Eukaryota > Oomycota > Saprolegniomycetes > Saprolegniales > Achlyaceae > Achlya > Achlya hypogyna. The sequence goes on along the minus strand of JNBR01002127.1, from coordinate 43,540 downwards.
ACGAACGAGACCACGGATACATCTGCTGAGTACGCAATAGTCGTCGACCCCGATGGCAATGATATGGCAACTGTGGTGGGCGATCACGCCAACGACAGTGGTGTTTCAGTCAACACTCATCAAAATCATCTGGATCAAGAAGGCGAATCACTTGAAAGCACGGTCGACGCGGCTTGGGATGACGGAGCGGGTGCCAATTACTTCTCAGCCGCGTACGCTTGTGTCGGCCTCAACAGCACCACAGCTTACAGAAACAATGCGGAGGCAGTTAGCGATGTTCGAACTTCCACCCACCCAAAACACAACGAGCCTATTGACGACGCGGCTTCTTATGCCGCAGCCTCCGGCGTCATGACCAGCGATATCGAAGCCACCGCCAACGACAGCACCACCATCGATGTCACCACCGCTGATGCTACCGCCCCTGGTGCTGGCGCCTACAATGCCGTTGTCTACGACGCTGATAGCGCCTATGATGTGGCAGCTTATGATGGTAATGCCGACACCGGAACAGACTACGACACTTCTGCTTTTGACACCACTGGCTACGAGGCATATTTGCCCGAAGCAGCCGCCTACTACACCCGAACCGACGATGGCACTACCTACGATACCGCTGCCTATGACACAGCTACAAACAATGCCTTAGCGTACGAAGCATCAGCTAGCGACACATCCTTCCAAGCCACGACCAAGGACGCCGGTGCCGAACGCCATAGATCCGACGAACACTCCACGAATGACCCTACCATCTTTGCTTCAAGATACAATTGCATCGACACCACCGACTACGTCATTACCAACTTCGATGCTCCCACTGAAGATGCAGCCGCTGCCATCGATGCGGCCACGGCTGATAGCACGTTTACCGGGGTCGTTGCCGACGAAGCCAATGGATACGACTTCACCTCGAACGGCTACTCTGGATACGACGCTTCAGCCAGCAACGTCTACTACGGTGGCGCATACAACACAGCTACCGAAGACCCCACTTCGTATAGCTACAACGCCTACGATGCCAGTGCTTATGATCCCGCTGTCTGCGACGCCTCGTACAGCTATGCTGCATACTCGGGCTACGACGCCGCGGCTTATGAAGCCCCAGCTACCTACTACGACGCGTCTTACGAACCCTTGGCCTACGACGCCTCCGCCTACTTTCCGCTAGCCTACGGGGCGACTGACGCCTACGATCCGGTTGCAAGTGCTGCGCCAGGGGACGCGTACACCGACAGCCAAGCGTACAACTATGACCAAGGCTACGAGAATCCGATTGAGCAGCACGACGCTACAGGTTACTCTGCACCAGTTGTCTCGCAGAGCTACTCGATGGACGACCGCGATAACCAGTACGAGATTTGCATCGGCGCGGACGACACGAGTGAGACGACAGCTGACTCGAATCGGCCCGACGACGACGACGACGACACGGCGTCGAATGGGACAGTGTCGTATGGCACAGCCGAGCTTGTCGACGATGGGCTCATAGATGTCACACCCGCAGCATTGTAGCCCCTGAACGGGTGACACCCACGTCTGGAGGACACAACACCAACGATAGATTGTAAGGTTTAGATGTGAGCGCGCTGCTGAGCAATAAGAGTGTTCTTGAGCAGCATCGCAATCGTCATGGGACCGACACCGCCGGGCACAGGTGTGATGGCTCCAGCGACTTCCTTGGCCTCGTCGTAAGCCACGTCACCGACAAGGCGATAGCCCGCCTTCTTGGTAGCGTCGTCAATGGCATTGATACCGACGTCGATAACGGCGGCGCCAGGCTTAAGCCAAGAGCCCTTGACCATTTGGGCCTGACCACAGCACGCAATGAGCACGTCCGCCTCGCGCACAATGGCCTCAAGGTCCTTGCTCTTGGAGTGGCAAATAGTAACGGTGGCGTTGCGCGCAAGCAGGAGCAAAGACATCGGGACACCAACGATGCGCGACCGACCGAGTACGACGGCCTTTTTGCCCTCCAGTTCAATGCCTATACCGCAGTATTGCATGAGATCCGATTCGTAGGCTCAGGAAATGGTACCGTAGCGATCAAGGAGCTCAAGACAGCCAGCAGGGGTGCAAGCCACAATGTACGGTAGCTTAGACTTGATGGCAAGACTAGCAACGTTCATCGGGTGGAGACCATCGACATCTTTGGCGGGCACGATGCGGTTGAGAACGACCTCTTCGTTGAGGTGGGCTGGCAACGGCAGCTGCACGAGGATACCATGCACGCTCGAATCAGCGTTGAGAGCGTCGATCTGAGCAAGGAGCGCAGCGTCCGTCACGTCGGCAGGCAGTGTCACACTCACTGTGCGAATGCCCACCTTTTCGCACGCCTTCTTCTTCATCCGTACGTACGTCGCCGAGTCCTTACGGTCTCCGACAAGCACAACCGCAAGGCCCGGTGCCTGGTAGCTGGCATCTGTAGCGGCCTTCGCTGCCACCTCAGCGCGGATCTCCTCCAGAATGGCGTCGCCCACAGCCTTGCCGTCAATCACCGTCGCCATCTCAGCGCTTCGAAAAATGGGTCACGTGGCGATAAGAAGACGCACCCGGATACCGTATCCGGAAACGAGGTGAGCCATGAACTTCGGACGGCAACATGCAACTCAAAAGTTGGATTTCAAGTGCAGTGCCATTGCACGCTGCCAAAGTAAGCCAATTTACGTGGTGCCCCACGCCTACAGACACTGAGATGGCAATTTCCTTGACATGGGTGAAGCTATTGCGCTGGAAGATTATGCATCGAACGCATCAATTCCCAAGCGTGATGATGAATCCATGCTTGCGGCTAGTTACCTTCGTTGGCTAACAGGGCACGACGGGAGCAAATAGCGCAAAAGTGCTGTGACCTTGGTGAGTGGCACTTGGGTAGGTCCACAGCCGTCAGGTAGAAGTTCCGTTTCGACTATACCGTACGCCTTTCGTCGTTTCATAATTGCACTTCAGTTGCATTACGGTGTGACCACTGCACTGGTTAAAACATACATAACTAAACACTAGCTACATCAACACTGTATGTGCCTTAGACGTCGTCGACGCCTCTGCTGGTGGGCGGGGATGCGTGGCGTGGTGTGAACACGGAGGAGCCAACCGAGTCCATCGTAGGCCGGGTGAGTATTGAGTTGAACTCCCGCGGGTCGAAAACTGAGTCACTGTCGGACGCAATGAAGAAACCGGTTGAATTTTCCGATGCACAGGCCGTGTCGAAGGATCCGTTAATTGGTGATCGGACGGGCGACCCGTTGGAGTACGACATGACGCTGCGTACCGATGTGGTGGTGGCGAACAGGGTGGATTCGGTGTCGCAGATAGGGTCTTCGGCCGCAGGTAGCGGCAGTGACCCCCGACGACCCACGGTCGCCCGCCCAGGGAAGGCTAATAGCGAGTGCACAGAGGACTCGCGTACGACAACACTCGAGGGGCGGCGTGATGGTGCCTGCAGTAGCACTGCCGATACCCGTGATGTTTCCTGGGCCTCGTACGCGGGGGCTAACGTCGCGCTCGCCTCCAGCGTTGCCTCGAGGCTGGGGCTTGAGGGTGGCTTTGCCCCTGCCGTCCTCTTGGCGACAATGATTGCGCCAACGATGGCGCACGCAACGACACCAATGGCAACGCCAATAAGCATCGACGCTGTTGTACTCATTCCATGTTCGGAAGACGAGGATGCATCTTGAACTATTGTTGCCGCTGTAGTGGCCAACGCCTCTACCGCGCCTTCGATCGGCAAGGTGGTGGCGACGGGTGATTCCGTTGGCCGATGAATTGTGGTGCTATTAACCTGATCGGGGGCCGCATTGGTGGTGTTCAGAAGAAGAGCTGTGTTGTTCAGTGCGTCTTGCGTCCGTGCTGAAGGCTCGATAGTTAGCAGCTGGCTCCCGGTGGTATTTAAGTTTGACGTGTGCGTGGCGGTGTCGCTGACTGTCGTGTTGACGGTTGCGCTGGTGGCAATGACCGCAAGCAGCAGTATGCATAGACAACGCATTGACGGTGGTGTCGGCGAAACGAAAATGAAGCTACATGGCCAGACCAAAGAACGAGTTGATAAGATGAGGAAGCAGTCCACCTGGCGGTCTGCGACCTACCGGATCTTGGCGTTCCAGGATGATTGTCAACAACCCAATCTCAATGAGGCGTACTTTCCGTATATATCGGTTTGCACATGCTGATGTTGGTAAAAAAGGCATTGAATTTTAACTTATACCAAAACATTAATGATGGCAATAGGTCACTATTGGGTGCCCGTTTAGTAACGCTAAGTTTATGATCAGCGCCTCAGTGGTCCGATGCAAGTCTTTAACGCTGCAATGCACATGTACTATTCGCCGGCGCACTTGGCATCGAGACGGATCTTGAGGGTACGATGGCTGCTTTAGGATACGTTGTCATTCTACCCCTTATTCATCTATGCCATAGCATGTCACCTTTCGTATTAAGAATGTGTTCCTTTTGGGGTTTAGGGGTGGAGCTAACTAGCTGTGTTCGAAATGCAAACTTTTCGCGTAATGATTATATGAATCGAAATTGTTGGCCTCGTCGCAGTTGCCTTGCATACAGTATGGTTCATGGAGGGAGTGCAAAACGAATGATTCGATTATTTCGCAGTAGCAGCTGGACGGACCACAACACTTAAAGAATTATATGTGGGAATTCCGAATTTGGCACGAATGAACCTCGTGGAAGAGTATAACTTGAAAAGCTAGATGTATGGTTCATCGCTCTGGATGCGTCGGTGTCTTTAAGGGAAGAGTGCCAACGGCAAATATTTCTAAATAAAATGATGTGGTCTTCTCGTCGAGGACACGACGGAAACGAAGATCTAGCTGTGCTTCAAACCCTCGGTTTTGCATTCACTTCCATCCTATTTCCATTGCGAGTGCAGAAGAATTTGCGCCGTAAAGGCACAAGAACACGGTGCTTTGTTGCACAGAAATTGAAATGATGGAGTTTGCACCCTAGGCTCTGCATTAAGGAATTCAGAGAGAAGGCAACACGTTTGCAACAGCAACATCTAGTATTGAAACTGTGTCAAATGAAAACTCCTTGCTGTGTGTGAAGCTCGGAATACAAAAGTATGCTGCACGACCGATGTCATGTACGAGAACGGGTAATATTGAGATTTTGCGCAGAAGTACGAGACACGGGCTTTCGAAATAACGTTAGTCAAACAAACATCACGTTCAAAACGAAAAAAGCCACCAATTGTTTGCTAGTACAGTAACGTTATATTTATATGATTGCGGTGGTATTTTGTTCTCATTGCCCCCGGAAAGCGATTTAAATTGTCCTGTGATTAGTGATCGTAGAGCTCACTGGATCGTCACGGAGATGTATCTATCCCTGTGCTTCGACTACCAAATGTCGGCGTGATGAAGCAGAAGAGGCACTCGTGGCACAGGCGGTCCATGAACAAGCTGGAATGTTCGCAGTAGAGCTCGAAAGCCCCCATCATATCTGTGGACGGCAGCTTATACACACCAGGCATCGATCTGATGAACGCGATAACGTTACCTGGCCCCTCGTCGCTCACAATCGTGAATGGTTTGTAGCTCTGAGAATTCCAAATAGCGACGAGTTTATCCGCTTTGCGCATGTTGACCGCCGACTTGGGCTTGGTCTCGGCTGGCTTTGTGAAAAACTTAGTGAGCTTTTGTTGCGTTAGAAAAGATGTTGACATGGCGCGGGGAATCTGACAGGAAGCTCACCATTCGTGGGGATACTAGTCAATCAAGCCTGGGCATGTCAGTGACCAGGAACACGCATAATGTATGGAAATTGCTGTTACGGTGCTGGTATGGTGCGTTCACTGTTAAGGTTGAGGGGAAACGGGGCAAGGGACAGACTCTGGTTGACCAATTTGTTTGCAAATGTGACGGCGGTGCTGGCCGCGCCCTTTGAGCTCAGCCTACCGGGGAGCGAGCGCAACGTGCAAGGACATGCTTGCGTAGCCTCTGGGCGGCTCCGGGGTGAGCAAGCTACGCGTCGTGGTCGAAGCGAGGGGGACATTGTTGGCGAACTGGCGGGACAGCTTATCAACGATCTTGCATTCGTTTGAAAGGCAAACTGCAGTGTTCAATGTCGTTTACAGCTATCGCGGCCGACCCAGTGGGATATTTTACTGGTACAACTTATGGGTCGCGACCCTCAGCAGAACAACATCAGTGTAATTCGAGCTCCGCGAGCGACGACGGTCATTTGCACTGCGCAAGTCCCAACAACGAAGGACGACGAAAACCTAGCAGGCAACAAACATCACCAAAAATACGCCAAACGTAGACGAGGAGCATGGCGTCGCTCAAGTTTCCTGATGCACAAGACATAGGTGGCCAAATATATCTACTCAAGTACAGTAGTCTGCAATGAACCCGTTCGTGCGGTGGTACTTTTGGCCAGTCCAATCCGTGTGCTCAACGTCCATCGCAAACCAGCCCGTGTTGCCACAAGGAAGCCCTCTTCGTCCGTTAAGCTCGGTACAACGAGGCTTTGGACCTGCACGAGATCCGGAACTGCTTGCAATTGCGCTTGATGAGGCGGCCGCCACGCTTGGGCGACCTAGAGAGCTTGAGCAGGACCAATCTACTCGAGGGAAATCCGACCTTATTTAACCTGCATAGCATCACTTGTAGGTCTCTCCTAGGTATGAGATACCATTCCCTCCTGCGGATTACCCAATTGCAAATGACATTCGGAGTGTTCACAATCCTTTCTATATAAACATCAAGTGTAGGTGACTGAAATGTGAACTTTTCAAGAACTCAGTTTATCGTTCAGAGATGAGAGGAGAGTTTGCAATAACCTTGAGCTTTGCGATCACAAGCTGTGACTGGAGTGAGTGGGGGGCTATAGTGATCGAAAGTCTCGATCTCCGGTCGAGCATGATGGCACCTGACAGTGAGGAAAACGAGTTGGGTATTTCAGGTCTGTCCAGGCAGGAATGTTTTTTGTTTGCTCAATGACTACTACTACTCAAACCAACACTCCCAATCGCCATGTTTCCTGTCCATGAGTCAGGATCCGATGAGAGCATGGCGTACGCGTATTCGCACTGGAATTCGATAACATACGCTCCAAACGCTCCATTTCGACGACACTGTATCCTGAATGAAACGCTGATACTCAATGCATGTAAACGGTAGAGGTACTTTGCATGTGTCTTAACATGTTTTCTTCACGCTCCCGTATAGCTGCTGAAAAATAAGTGGTCATGCCAATGGTTTGAGGCCAGTGCCATTTGCTTTTTACCTTTGACCTGGTCGAGCTATAATTTCTAATGAAAGGCTTGCACGAATTCGTTCCACGACGCCCGGTTGCTCTTTGAAGATTTATAAGACTTGACAAAGCTGCTATTTCTCCACCAACAAAATTGCATGTACTTAAAGGTATCACGAATCCTTGTTGCGGCCATGAGTTCTGGCTGGTTACCAATAATGGGGTGTGCCAACCGAATGTGATTTGAACGCTGGGCAGGCAGCCTCCATTATTAATTTAAAACGCCATAATTTTTAATGGATGTGAAGATGAGAACGTCAAAAATACAAGCAATCACAGCCAATGCCACGCAGGACACGTACAGTGAACGATGGGAAAACTCGGGTCGTTAAACTAGAATGTAATAGAATTGTACTTGTTTTTTGTATTGAAAAACCATACGCCACAAGTGCCACACCAGTATGGAGAATAAAAATCTCGATATCCCAACACATCTTTATTAAGATTACATACATAGATCATACATTCTCTAAAAAGCATACTTTAATTTGATAAAAATATCGTGCCTTCGACAGGCGCTTCAATGACCAAAGTTTTTCAGGTCGTTCACTGTTCAAGTACAGTATATAACGTTATGAATAACCTGCACCAGCGTTTTCAATACCCAATTGGACGTCTGAATCTGATTGCAACAAATATACCCATTACTTAATTAGTCCAAGTATTTTGGTAGTCCTTTGCATCCCCCTCTCGTGTTGCTTGTTGGCCATTCACGAAATATTTGACGAATGACCTGCGCAGCTAATCTGAGTGACTTGAATGAACGAACCAACGCAAAAAAAAACCGTCGTTTTAATCGAGTTGCTCAATTGGTTTGCACACTCGGCCATCGACAAAATGCACTTTGCCACAGGAACGTAGATGTCCAACGATAGAGTTATTTGTAGCAACAATGGAGAAGGGAGTCCTCTCTGAAGTTGATCGCGAAGTCAAGAAGACGAACCGCAGCATCCCGAACATGGTGGCTCTAACAATCATGCTTCCTGCATTCCCGTCCCATTAACCTACATCGAGGGTGTTTTTTAGTCTCGTCCGATTCCTGGGTGAAGCAGTCTCGGCCTAGGTAGTGCGTAAGCTTGATTCGCCATTGCGAAAAAGTGACCAGAATATCCTGTTAACTGGTAAAGAACGTTTTTCGACGATTTTCGTTCATTGCACTTGCCTTGGACTGAGTAATGCACTGGGTCCATGACCGTGAGAAATCCAGCTGTATGCTGAGTCCATCAAGATATGCACTAAAACCTGCCGTCAGACACGCCTCTGTTGCCTGGACAGAACAGAGGCTGACATAGTATTTCCATTCCAACAACAGAACAAGTATGATACCATGACTCGTGAGACAATAAAATAGTACATCAATACAGTATCACACCATACACAGTGAACACAGTCTCGATGTACAAGTACAAACCATTTAAAGTGAAAATACATTGGAGGGCTTAGTGGGAGATAGGTAATACGGCGTGAGCTGACAGGAAAAGCATGCCATTAAATTAAATTTACTGTCGATTGCGAAAAATAAGGCCAATAACTTAACTCCTTCCCCACAGCCCTTATATTGTAATTTTAAAGAGGTATTAACCAGTGCAGTGACCCCGGTTGTGCTCGGTCATAGCACTACATCGGGGGTTTGTCACGCTTCGAATGCTCACTGCAATATCTTATGTCATAGAGTGTTAGAATATATTAGAAGTAAGAAGTCATACCTAGTTGATTTGGCCAATCAGAGCACAAGATTTGACTTTCCTGGCAGCCTTATATTTTTACACCACTTTTGTGAAAACCAACAACCAATAAGATTCATCTTTGCCCTTAGCCAATCACGTGGCAGGTATGTCCACCGCAAAAGACACACACCATATGATGACAGTCTGTGAAAGTGCGACCCCGGCACAAACAATTATGCCCCTCCGCCACGTTTTACTCACCTTGAGCCTCTACCTCTTGGCTGTTGTGGCCAACGTCATACTGTTCGACAGCGAAGATTATAAGGGCCAGTCCATCTCCGTGGCATCGGCCGTCCCCAACGTGCGCGCCCTGTTGCCACTTCGATTCGGCATCATATTCTCCTTTCGCCTCGACACAGGACAAGACCTTGTTACGTACTCCGAAGAAAATTTTAACGGCACTCGCGCTGTATGGCACCGGTCGACCAAAAGGCTTGCCGGCTGGATGGGTTCCCTCAAGTCGTTCGAGGTGGTGCCGTCCAACTACACGGCGGCACCGACGATGCCCGAAACTGCTGCGGTCCCGTGGAGAATCATGGGCTATTGGAGCGAGTACATTCTCGTGCGCATGCCAGCCACGTGGGTTGAGTGTTTCTCGCTGGATGGGGTCAACTGTGAATCACGCATCCACCCTGGCGACTTGCTGGAGCTGCTGAAGCCCAATGCACCAGCAAACTTTCCAGCCACATGTGGTCCGGACGCACAACAATATTGGCGCGACAAAGGGCCTTTACATTGCACTGATGCTGCGAACCAATTTCAGCTCGCTTCCAGCTCCAAATTGACACAACAGTTGATCATCACAGAAAACAACAACAGCTACTTTGTATCCACGCCTATTAAAGAGGGCAATATTTCCTGCATCCGTTCGAAGTCCGCAGTGTGCGAAGCGTTTGAAAGTCTCTCCATTGCCTCTGAAGTGTCGAAGCGCATTCTGTGGAACTCTGAATCGACAACACGGGGCAATTTTAGCGAAGCCTTTTCCCCATGCGGATATTACTATACTTGCTTCGGTCCTTTCGCAACAAGTATTCCGACCAGCGCGCCAAACCAGCCGGGGGACCTGTCAATGACTTGTATTTTCACTTATTACTGTAGGGATGCCTGCTGACCTTGAGATAGGGCTCCTCTACTCTGCGCTACTCATTCCCTTTGGTATGAGAGTCAAGGTTGTCAGTAATTATAGGAAGTCTCGTTTTCAAAGCAACATCGCGCCGGCACCCACAACATCCGATTACATGAGAATGTAGCGCTTTTTCTCTTTGACCCGTTAGTCTTTATAAAGTATTTTCCGATGATGGTGATTATTTGAGCTGCGAGTGCGTCTTCTTGATCGGATATCTTTCCGCATATGTCCTATACCTCATACCATTTGCACTACTTTGCAATGTTGGCACTGCCAGTAAATTCAAGACTTGGAACCACAACGCGGACCTGATCGTGCAGACCACTGCAGTCATTTCCCAAACTCAACATTCACGAATCGGTTGAAAGCCCTGAAATGCTCCGGTACTGTTGTGCAATTGAGTCGATTGGGATCTTGTGGGAAGTGAACTCTTTCGACCTGGATGGATGCAGCAGGTGTGGACCGTGCATGGCGACAGTTAGAGCTCTTGTGGGGAGTCGGACGAGCGCCGTCGGCAGAGTTATGGAGATAGGAGAGATGTAGTCGAACGTGGTGTGGCGCCCGGTGGGCGTGGTGAGACGTCAGGTGTGTCAGGGCGACAGACGTTGTCCGTGCCCGCGAGCCAGATCATGTGCAGCGCCCAAGTGTGAAGAATAGGTCAGCGTTGCGCATCAAGCTCAGTGGCTGAAATAACGACGCGAGGCAGCCACCTCACGACAACATTCATTCACAGCGTCTCACTCAAGTTACAGCTGAAGGACACAGTCCTTGGACCAAAATCTCGCTCGCCCTGGAACCCAAAGGAGGAGCCATGGGGTTACGTTAGGTGCCTTAAATGAACCAGTACAATGTTTGTAGTGAAGCTCATTTCTGCGTTGTATCTGCACGAGATAAGCTAGAGGTCCCAATGAATTTGTGGAGCACTCTTCAGCTGAGATGTTGCCTTGTTTGTTGGTGACGTCGCCGCTTGAATTTTTTCGGTGAGCGCGCGCCACTGGTGTTGTTGCTGGTTGTGATGGAGATCTTCGAACTTCGCGTCAAAGTGCAATGTCGACCGCTGCGAACTACGCACCAGGGATCGGCTGCTTCTGGGATGCCATCATGTGTCATTTTGCAGATTGCCAAGAATGCAGCGGCTTCTAGCCAGCGATGGCCACATCGCACCGCTCACGGTCGAGCGCGTCCTCTTATGCACGCTGCTCGTTATCATCTTCGTCGTATTGCTTGAGGCGGGCCTTCATCAGCTCACCCACCTTTGCAAGCGTCACCACAAGTACTACGAAATGCTCACGAAAACCACGGGCGGTGCGTCCTATAAACACTGGCCGGTGGGCTTTACACGTGCTTGTAGAACTCATGATCGTCGGCCTCATCTATCTTCTCGTGAAGTGTGTTACCTACTTTGGCATCATCCAGGCGTACGGGGTCGAATACTATTCAATGGACGCTGCGGACATGCTCATTTTCTTCGTCGCAATTTTCCTTGTGGCGCAATCGCTCGTCATCTTCACTCGTCTTCGCACGGCCAACAAAAAACACGACGCCTTGTCCATCACGTCGGCGGCCGGCCTTGTACATATGGCCAAAGACACCGAAGATGTGCTCGCCGCCCAGCGAGCGTGGTGGTGCACCCGCCGAGTGTCGAACTCGCGCATCCGCGACCTTTGTGAGCACAAGCTCCTCGAAGCTTTCTTTCACGACGTCTATGATCTACCACATGCCTTCTCGTTCGCAAAATATCTGCGCGAGATCCAGGACAGCTTGATTGCTGACCTCATCGAGATTGACGTGACAACCTGGGGGCTCTTGCTCGTTCTGATGGCCGCGTTTTTCGGTGCTACAGGTGAGCTGCAGGCTGGCAGCGTCTATCGCAACTCCTTCCCACCCGAGTCAGAAGAATTTGCGGAGGCACTGGCTCTTGAGGCCAATCGCCCCGTGGTCCTCGGCGTCTTTGCCACGGCATTGACGTTCGCCATGTCCGGTATGCTTTTCTACTTGAAAAAGCTCAACCACGGGCTTGTTAAACTCGCGCAGCGAGCAGCTCTCGGGCATTCGGACCCAGAAAGCTACAAGCAACCCAAGTCTGACGCTGTGCTCGATGCCGTTCGCGCCCTATCACTTGCCGAGAGTTTGCGGCCGCCCATCGCACCGAAAGACGCCATCGAGCAAATGCGCCGCGTCTCGAACGAGATGCTGCGTGGTGAGCGCCGCCGCAAGGGGCTCTTTCGCAACAATCTCCTGGTGCAAATGGTTCAGTCATTCGGCCGCAAATGCACCAAGAATGCCAGCGCCAAGTCCAACACACTGCATGCGAAAGTCGCCAACCTCTCGCTGCCGCTGCCTTTCTCCCGCAAAGCTGCCCAGTTCTTTGTACAGTTCTTTCTCATTGTCAACGGCCTCTACTATGGTATGCTGGTCACGTGTGTGGTGCCGTCGCTGCATGGCGAGCGCATGGCGCTCGTCAGTGTGCTGCTCGTTCCGTTGTTGGTCAACACTGTGGTGCTGGCACCACGTCTTGTACGAGACTTCGCCCTGCTCGACGGCACCTGGCGCGTTGACGCCCACAAACTGTCGCGCGTAATTGACCATTTGAATGAAGTCGAAGAGCTCAAGGACGCGATGGTACACCAGGTCCACTTGCACTTGGATGCGCACGGCCAGACGGTCGACAATATTCGCGCCGAACTCGCCCAAAGCGATCTGGACGACGGCGTGCGTGACGGCTATGTGGACATTGACGCCTTTCGCGACACCCTCACACGCTTCGGGTTCAAGCTGTCGCGACACAAGTTCCACACGCTCGTGCTGCTCGAGTACCAGACGCAAGGCACGACGGTCAAGTACGACGACCTGTTTAAGACCCTAGCCCAGACCTCCACCGACGCGGCATAGTACACGCAGTATCGCAACAGAGCTTTTGGTCGCATACTCTTTAGTTTGTACCTGGAGTGTCCAGAATGAGTGGGCGTAGTGTGTTGTTGTAAAGTGGCCTCGCTCCAGCGGCGCGTGGACGGCGCCGTTTGAGGCCAGAATGTCGCGGTAGAATTAGCGTGTTTAACGCGTTTGACAAGTAGCGTTTTATGGTTTGCTTCCATGTCAATTGCGATCCACAACACGCCGGTCCGTTAAACAGATGACTATGAGTGGAAACAGTCAAGTGCGAGATCGTCTACACAAATCGAGAACGTCGACGAGATCGGCTTCGTGGATTAATTTAGATCGTCACTAGTGGTCCTCTTTCTCTCTTGGTCGTGCGATTGCTTATCACACCACCGACAAAGCCCCAATATGTGCGATCGTTTGAGTACATAATAGACAAACAACTTCATCAATAACGGAACTCGAACGAAGAGCTCAGATCATGCGGCACCACAAAACTACTGGAGGACTGTGGGGCTTTCAATTGTTGTCGGTTCTTCCGTATCGCGTCGACGGTAGAGCTGGATGTACGCAAGGTAGACGGCCGCGGCCTGGATGAAGGTTCCAACGAAAAGGAAGACAACACAGGCATAGGCACCCCCACAGCTCGACGCGTGGCAGTACGCAAAAGCTTTTGAGGCAATGAGCCAGATGGCAGCCACGAAAACAAAGAGACCGCCAGTGGCATCCATGATAGCGGTCGTCTTGAGGCTCAAAGTCACTTTCTTTTGGTAAAGGACGAAGACGACGTAGAGTATTGCGAATGCAAGCATATTGTACGAGACAAGAAATGCAAAGTCACCGGCGGCGATGCCTGTGACGACAGTACTTGTCCCGAATGTGATGAGTGCGCAGAGTCCCTGTGCTCCCCGTAGCACCATCTCGAGCTGTGCCTTGTTAAGGCTGATCGAGTCCATGGCCTGCACTGACGACCCGACGAACGAAAATGCCCACGCAACCAAATACCCCTATTGAGAGTTGGCTTCTTGGCGCGGAATATCGAATATGAGGGTTCTGGTCGGCATGATGGACCCAGTCGTGCACTTTGTTGCGCACAGCCAGACGCTTGACGACGGCGTGCACGACGGCTATGTGGACATCGACGCCTTCCGCGACACCCTCACGCGCCTCAGGTCAAGCTGCATGGACGGTGTGAACACGCTCTCGCCTGCAAGTTTGCGCAATCACTGCGGGCCAAGCACGCACACAAGTAGCACTGTGAATCACTGGGACCCTGCTATAGACGCACTGGATGCTGTTTGACACTGTGCCGAAGAACTAGACACGCTCAGTTTGCACCACTTATGGCGCACAGTCTGGACCTCCCTGTTTCCTACCAAGGCCGTCTTTGCCTCCCTGTCGTACTTTTTCCAGGTCTTGCGCCCTGGTGGCCCACCTTAGTACTTGGTAGCTGTTGCTTGCAGGAGCCCAGAAAATTGCGTGATTGCTGAGTCGTATGGCCACACTATCAATAATGTACCGCAGCGCACGGCCTTGACGTTGGGTTGCACCCCTGTTAACCTCGGCCAGCCCATTTCACACCAGCTGGGAAGGCTAGGTAAAAACCACATCCTTTTCCCACTTATCCACTGTAGTCTCGTACAGACACAATTGTCCACATCAATTGCGATCCACATCACGGTAGACCGCTGAATGAATTGCCACGAATCGTGGCATTGGTTAATAGACAAGATCCACACAAAGCGAGAACGTTTACAGCAACGGCTTGGTCGGCATTACTTAGTATCGTCGATGGAGCGGCTAAAGTCCCCCTCTTGTTCGTGCACTTGCTCTTTACACCGCAGTAATTAAACCCCCAATTTGTGCGATCGTTTGTGTACAAGATAGACAAGTGACTTCACGATCAATGACGGAACTCTCACGAAGAGCTCAGATCACTCGGACACCAACGACAAGCTACTGGAGGGCGACGGTGCTTTTGATAGTTGTCGGTTCTTCTGTGTCGCGTCGATGGTAGAGCTGAACGCATGCAAGGTGGACAGCTGTGGCCTGGATGATGGCTCCAACGATAAGGAAAACAACGCAAGAATAGGCGCCCCCAAAGCTCGACGCGTAGTCGTACGTAAAAACTTTTGACGCAATGAGCCAGATGGTACCCATGAAAATAAAGAGACTGCCAGTGACGTCCATAATAGCGGTCGTCTTGAGGCTCAAAGCCACTTTCTTTTGGTCAAGAATGAAGACGGCGTATACTACAAGTATAGTGTACGAGACAAAAAAGTCGAAGTCGCTGGTGGCGATGACCGTGACGAACGTGATGAGTGCGCAGAGACCCTGCGCTCGCTGCAGCACCATCTCGAGTTTTGCCTTGTTAAAGCGGATCGTGTCCATGACCTGCACTGACGACCCGAGGAACGAAAATGCCGATGCTACCAAACACCCCTCTTGAGAGTTGGCTCCTTGGCGCGGATTATCGAATATGAGGGTTCTGGTCGGCAAAGTATCCATTCTTAGAGGCTTACTCACACACCCGTTTTTGACACAGATGAGTGAGGTGGCGTTTCTCCCAATGCCCCAAAGACAGCTCCAAACGTCATCGCTCACCCACGAGGATGGCTCGGTCAACGAAGGATGGACGTACCGCAACTGTTGAGTGCCGGGCGTTGCGGTTACGTACCTCGCGGTCATGATTGCGGCGAACGTGGCCCTAAATGCGCACTGCACTTTAACAAAGGGTTGGCGGCAACGTATTTTTCTCAATCAATACCGTGCTTCTGCGCACGCCTGGCACACTCGGCGTCAGACTTGAACATCGTAGTGTCCCTTACCGATGCGTGGCTCTGCGCCAGCATATTCCGCCACGGATACGCCACGAAATACATGATAAAAAGTTTCCGGACCGACGACGAAGGTGTTGAGTCTGCAGTGTGCGATTCATTCCAGGGCTATGACAGCGTGGATTCAAGCAGCTCAATTAAAGCCCCGCGCTTTCTGGGGTGGGATGTGTTGCGGTATCCGTGGGACGACGACCCCCGACCACCGTTTGGCCCAGTGAAATGTGTCACCCTGCCGGGAAGATACTGCCGAGCATCCACGCCAGGCGCACTGTGTGTTGCCCGGCGGCATCGACCCTTTCCGCATCTTCGACGCCACCACAAGTCTAGCATGTCGACTTGAAGCGATCTAGTGCTGTGTACAGAGAGGAAGCGGGTGTTTAACCCACGGATCCAGCCAGCGCAACGCGTAAAACCCTTTTTTGGCACGGGTTAAATTGGTGGAACCGGTCATCACCGTTTTTATTCCGTCGGGTCGAGGGCGTCGTCGGTCCTACGGTCGCGATCTTAGTGCAATGAGCAGCAGCAGTCGTCGCGCCGTCTGCACGTTCTATCTCCAGGGCACCTGCACCAAGGGCACCTCTTGCCGCTTTGCACACCCGCCCTGCAAGTTCTTCCGCGACGGCACCTGCACCAAAGGTTCCGCGTGTCGCTTCGAGCACACGACAGCCAGCTCGAGCACGGGCAGCCGCGTTTCTGCCCCTGTTGTCCACACCATCGAGCCATCGGTACCGAAGTCGCATGCCTCTGCACCCAAATCAAGCTTGTCTGCGCCGCAGTCGTCGGTCTCAGCGCCCAAGTCGGACCGTATCGTGACGGGAGAGATCAATGGGCTGGCGTTTCAAGCAGAGCTGCTGGACCCTGCGGATGTGTCGGCCTTTGTGCGTCGCGATTACGATGAAGAGACTGATTACTCCTACGTCGAACCCGAGTCTATCGAGGAATCCTCGCCGTACGATGAATACCACACGTACGCGGCGGCGAAGTCCAAGTTTCAAGCCCAGCTCGACGACCTGGAGCGCAAGATGGCTGTGCTCACAGCCACCAAGTCTGTTCCCATCGATACGGAGGACGACACGGACTCGGACGCGAGCCTGCACCGGCGGGTCTCCGTCGAAGCCGAGTACTCGGACATCCAACCAGCCGCGCCGCCGTACGCTTACCATGCCCAGCACTCCCCCGCTAATTGCACGCATAGGAAGCAGTGCAAATTCCATCTCCAGGGTGCGTGCCGCTTCGGCGACGCCTGTGTCTACTCGCATGCCCGTGGCCTCTGCCCCGATGAAGGGCTCCTCATGGACAAGGTACCTTCGGGAAGCCGCCACCATGCCGCACTTCTTGTAGGAGCTTCATGCATCCCAAGATGTCGAATGCAACATCTGCATGGACCTGATCCTCCGTGCTGGCGAGCGCTTTGGGCTCCTACCTCACTGCTATCATGCGTTCTGCCTCAAGTGCGTCCGCGACAAAGACCGGATCGCCAAGGTAAGCCGCCTGTCGCGCTCAAGTCCCAGCCACGGACATAGCTGCGCGAATGTCCAGTGTGCCACGCCGACGCACCATTCATCGTGCCCTGCAACCGCCTCGTCTCGGATCCTGCCCGCAAGGCCAAGATCATTGCTGACTACATGGTACATTGCTGTCATGGCGAGATCGGGCTGGGCCCACGGGTGACTGCGTAGGCCAACTTGGCGCAGATCCCATGTCGGCACTTTAACCTCGGACGGTGCGTTAGATGACAAGGACTGGCGACTCATGTGCATGCAGTGGCAAGTGTCCTTTTGGTCATGGCTGCTTCTACGAACACCGCTTTCCAGACGGCAAGCTCGCGCCGCGTCTTGACGACAAACCCCCGATGGCGCGACGACTGCAGAGTGCCTAAGGAGCTAAATTCTATTCTCTATTCTCGCTGGAGTTCACGGCCGTGTTCGATGGCATTGGTCCACTTTTTGTGGCGCAAGCCCGTTCGCAGCTTCTTCCATGCCTTGGCGTCGGCCGCAAACTCGATACGTCGCGCGGCCCGCGCCGCCTTCTCCGCCCGCGCTATGTCGCGCCATGCCACAAAGGCGTTCCGCTGCCGCCGCTGCGCCACTGCCTGTCGCTGCCATTGCTCCATTGCGCCAGCGACTTGCCTCTGGTTCGCACGCGTGCGGATGCTGCGAAATTGGACACGGCGGAGAGTGTTGGTCATCCACTCGACAAAGTAAGTGAGCAGGAGAGCTCGTGGGGACAAAATCGACTTCGATGCGGATGCTAGACGTGGTGTCGACGCCGTCGTGGCCTCGCTCGGCGGTGAACTGGGGCGCGTCGGCACTGGGTCCGGTTCAAAGTCTTCGGACAAGTAAAATACCGTCGCGTCCGTGTCCGGCCCGCGAATCTGCGCCGGCGGCACCCCCACCATCGGCTCGGACGGCTCTACCACAAGTGGCTTGGGCGACTCGCATGAGGCGGACAGCGGCTCGACTAGGGGGGCACAGGCGGCGGCCGCTTCCAATGCGGCACTGTGAACGACTGGGTTAGACGCCAGAATGACGGGTGAGCTGCTGGCGGCGGTATCTGCAACTGCTTCACACAGTAGAGCAGCGTTGCCGGATTCATCGGCAGCGCACAAAGGCGGTACCGGACGGCGTTGGCAGCGGAGCACCCACCGACTGATGGTGGTCGCGGCGGCGTGCGTGCGCACATGGCGGTCGATAGCGCGGTGGATGCACTGCACCACGAGACCGCCCATGACCTCGGCCATACGCGCGCGACGGGCCTGTTGCTGCCGGCGCCAGTCTGCAAACGCAAGCCACGACATCTGAATGAAGGCCGCTGCTCGGTGCCGCCGCATCCAGCGGTCGACGCTGTCCCGCCAGAAGACCTCGATCGTGCGCACTGCCGCGCGCTGCCGTCGATGGTGGCAAAGAGCAGCTTGTCGATTGGAGCGTTTTCGTCGATGCGCACCGCGCCACCAACGCTGCACCGTGGCGGCCACGCTGTGATGGTGCTGAAGGAGGCACCAGCGACGGTGGTCGAGCGAGCGCCGCCGGTGCAGCGACGCCGGCGTCGGCTCCGGCAGCACCGCGGCCGTGTCGAGCAGCGGCACAATGGGCTCGAACAGGGACCTTCGCACGGCTACAGTCGTTGCTAGGGGCAGCGTAGGGGCGGCCGTCGTGACATTGAGCGCAGAAGCCTTGACGTAGGACTTGGTCGTCGATGGCTTTGGCGCTGCTGTCTTTGTCACAGGAGACTTGGTCACAGACGACTTGGCCACTGGCGACTTTGCTCCTGGGGACTTGACCACAGGTGACTTGATCCCTGCAGCGGATGCCCGAGTGATATCCTTGGGTGTTGCGGGACGTGGCTGTTGGGAGGTTGCGTTCGCTTTGAGCTTCTTTTTCCTCAACCGCTTCGCCGGCGGTGTATGCATGGGCTCGGGCGTTGGCTCGATGCGTTCGTTCCACGCTGCGCAGTCGCTGCCGGCCAGAGCCGACGAGAGCAAAGCCTCGGGCGTCGGTGCTATGCCCCGCGTCTCAGAGGCGTCGTCTTGGGCCACGAGCGCCCGCAGCGTCTGCAGTCGACCACTTAAACTGTGCAGAAAGTCATCGTCTTGCAGAATCTCGATCATTTCTGCCGCCGAGGGCGGTTCGGGCTCCGGTGGCGGTAACCGGCGCACGACGCTACGCGGTGGCACTGTCGGCGGCGCTCCTGTGGCTTCGTCCAGCGCCTGGAGTTGCACTTGCAGATGGCCGGCCGCCGCCGTGACGTCGTTGCACAGGTCGAAGATACGCTGCAGCTCGCTGCGCCCGTGGGCCTCGGGTGGCTGGTAAGGCTCGGCTACAGGCGACTTAAGTGGTTTTCGAGATGGCTTGGGCGTTGCGACGGGTATCCTCTCGGGCGGGGCGATCTGCAATGGTACCAGTGCCGGCGTCGGCGCCGGGTTCACCTGCAGCTCCTCGCGCACGATGTGTACCATCGCGTGCACCACCCGCGTTGCGAGCTCTGGGGATGGCAGCGCGCCGTCCTCGCCGAAGCGGACGCGGCGCGCGACACAAGCGATCATGTCGTCCTTTGGCTTGTCGCTGCACACGATGCGCCGAAGCTGCGGCGCAGTGAGATCGACAGACGTGAAGAACGGGTTGCTGCAAAGGGTCGGGAGCCCAAGGACGCTCTCGGCCAGGACGGTGTCCATAAAGTCTGTGTCGGTCCGCAGCTGGACGAGAAATGTGAGCGACGACGGGAGTCATGGCAAGGTACCTTAAGAAGATAGTTGGTGCCATGCCAGAGGTAGCTCCGGTCGCGAGCGATGCGCTTCCACGAGGCGATGGCCTCGACGACGGCCAGGGTGCAGAGGCGCAACAGTGGCAGAAATGACAACAGCAGCGCCGAGTCTACAGCATGGTGGCGCACAGTCTCAACGAGTTCGGCGATGCACTCCTCGCGCTGCAGAATGTGCTGCACGATGGCCAGTTTGACGTTTGACGACGTTGTTGGCATTTCGTCGGCGATCTCGGAGGGCGGGGGCAGCAGGCGCAGAGACGCCGACGTTGTGAGTGGGGCGGGCGACCGCACCTTCTTGGCCGACTGTGGCCGTGGACGGGTGTGCTTAGTGATCTATCGACAGTAAGAGTAGGTCAATCCGGCAGCGCCACCTTGCTGCCTAGTTCCATCGGCTGCAAGCCATGGCGCGATACTTGATTCGTGTGAGGGACGACCACGACGGTATTTATAGAGTCCTGTAATTATAGACGTTCCATCAACGCTGATCTGACACCGCATCGCATCGCAGCGGCACGTCTGGAGCTGCCTTGACCGTGGCGCGGGACGGCCTGCCAGGTAGTGAGGGCGGTGCCTGGCTCCCCTGCCACGACCTCTGTGCCTGCAAGTAAATAAGATGCGAATTGCTTTTTATTGCTTTAAACATTGTGATTCGAGAATATCGAGCCAATCGAGCTCTGGTAGTCGCGGCAATGACACATTGGCACGATGCACAAATGGCTGGGGATTGTCCACTCGGACTCGGAGCCCGACAGCTCCGACTCCGAGCACGACCTCTTTGACGCGTCAGACAACGCAGCCGCGCGGGCCAAGGCCGCTGCCTACGCCGACGACATCGCAAGCCGAGCGTGGGGCCTGTCGCACCGCGACCGCGCCGGCCTCGCGTCTGGGGCGCTGCCACTCACAGCTGCTGCAACCGTTCACTTTCAAGAAGAGCTCGGGCAGCAACGCCGTGTCTGGGATTGCGCGCTTGTGCTCTCCAAGTTTCTCACCAACTCGGCGTACTTCTCATCGGTACAGTTCTCTGCAATTGCAATCGTTCACAGTGGCAAACAGGACTTCTTCGCCGGCAAGCGCGTCATCGAACTTGGATGCGGCATTGGCGTTCCAGGCCTATCTGCCGCGCTTCTCGGCGCCTCGGAAGTCGTCCTCACCGACATGGTTGCTCACGGCCAAATACCATATCTGACCATCGTCCTAGGACGTTGCCGTCCCATGGATCAATGTCAACATTGCCAAGAACGGCGTCGGCGCTGTGGCGCGCGCACAAGCGCTTATGTGGGGTCCGCAGACAGACGCCACCCTGGGCACCTTTGATGTGATCCTCTGTTCTGACCTGATTTACGGTGACGAAGAACTCTCAGCCGCACTCGTGGCCACTATCCGAGGACTCGCCCACGCTACGACGCTTGTCGTATCAGCCTACGAGGCCCGACTCGCTGGAAACCAAGGCAGCCACTTCTTGCAAGCGATTGCGGCAACCCACTCTGTCGAGGCTGTGCCGTTTGAAGCCCTCGACCCCACGTACCGTAGTCGCAACCTGCACGTGCAGCTCCTGCGGCCGCGGCCTGTCACATAAATGCTCAAGAAGCTATTGAACGAGACTAGCGAGTATATGACTAGTGCTACCGTTAGTGGGCTCATACATGAGGATCGTCGAAGCGAAGTAGACTGCGACAGCAAGGTAGATGGTTAGATTGTAAGATTGCAGTACCAACAGACAGTACAGTTCATGGACAGTAGTACGTCTGGCGGACACAAACACACCACTGCCATCGCAATGGTCGTAGACGTGTTAGTTACTACGACTGGACACTACCCTAAGCGTCGACGTGCGAGCGGTCGACTAGGACCACTTGAGCTTCAGACCACTGTCTAGAAAGGCCATCACGGACCATCGCGGTCCAAGTGTGGGAGGGACGTGATCATAAGTATGTTTTGGCGGCTGTTGCGACGACTGGTCTTCATGTGCCGGTCGAACAATTTGCTGGGGCCGTGACGGGGCTCTTCACCTCCGACGTGGGGCAACACCGACGCGCCTGTTTCAACGTCCTTCTTCTCGATGTCGACGCGCAAAATGTGGCAGATGTCGCGGTCACTCGAGCACTCAGGAGCACCGGCAATGACACCGTCCTTGACGTCTTGTAGCGCAGGAAGCGGGCCTCGGATGCGATTCATGCGCATCGCTTCTGCCGTAAGGTCCCATGTGATGTCGCCGGCGTTCGGCGCTTGAACGACATAATTGAACCACCTACGTGTCATTAGCGGCGGCCACAGGCTCCACCGACGCACCGAACGTCACGGTACGACTGCTGGCAAAGGCCGCGGGACGTTGTGAGGAACTCAGGCACAGCCGACGCCAGCGACGACACCTTGCCTTCTTCACGTTGGCTCTACGCGAGCGTAAGCCGGCGGCCGCAGTTGTCGGGTGGCGACCTCATGCACCAGTGTATCGGTGTGGTTAAGCCCCGAAAGCAGGGCCTCGATGAGCCCGGGCTCCATTGTCGCCGCGTCTTCAGCTGCAAGGCGGTGCAGCGTCACGGTGCACGACTGCTGGATGAAACCATACGCTGGGTTCTATATCATGCGTGGCCTTCGGTGTCAGCCCCGGCGTCGCTGTACCTGCGCAAACCGGCCGTGGATATCGAGCAGTACTTGAAGGACGCCCATATCGAGCATGCCTTGACGCAGGCGCTTGATCTTGGTGAGGTTGGCTAACGCCACCGCTACCTCGCTGCACATGCGTGGATACCGCTCGTCGTCGCTGCTGAAGCCTCCGAGCAGCGTTGTGAGCCAGCCGAGCCCCGTCATGAGCTGGCTCGAAGCATTGGGGTTCTCTGCCGCTGGTGTTGGTGGGTGGTGCCCATGGTGATGCAGATGATGGCTGCTTCCGTGGTGATGGTGCAGCAGTGTCACGTCCGCTTGCGTCGTGCTCAGAGACATGTTGCGCACGAGCACCGTCGCGCAAAGGTACAGATCGGCGTATGCGGCTTCCGTCGCCGGTAGCGGTCGCGCGATCGTGAGCAATTGGGCCACGGACGCGACAACCTGCTGGTCGAATAGCACGGCGTGGCTGCCACAGTGCGTCGATAGATGCACGAGGCAGCTTATGCAATCGTGCACAAGCTCGATAGTCGGTGCCGGGCCCGCGCACAGCCGAAGACAGAGCTCCACGGCGCGCTGGGCGGAGACAAGTCCTGCGCACTCAGGATTCTGGCTCAGGACACGACAGGTAGCGGCTGCCACGTGGCTTAGCTCTGCGGGGGCCCAGAATGTTGCCGAAAGGCCATGCCACCGCGCCACGATCTGCGCATTTAAGTTCACTGCGCCACGATGGGATCAAACGTACCTTTGTCTGGAGGAGGTGAACGGCAAGGGTGTCGTCGATAGCGAGGTTGTGCAGTGTTTTGAGGATCGCGCTTGCGGTCTCAACCTCCAGTACGTGCGATTCAAGAACGTGAAGCAGCGCGTCAGCGACATTGAGCTGCTGAAACACATGCACGAGCTCGGTGACAAGCGAGCAGTTGCCGAGCGCTTGCGCAGCGAGACGCCGCACCGTGTCGTTTGCGGACGTCATGAACACCAGTAACAGGCTCAGTGAATTGCGTGTGCACATCTATCGGCCGCGTCGTTGTATCGACGAACCATACACGGCGAGCAGTACCACTTCGGCGTTGGGCAAATGAAGCGTGAGGTTACGCAGGGTCATGGCGGCGCTGGCTCGTGTTTCGATGTCACCGTCGCAGAGCGCTCGAAGGATGTCAACCACTTGTGCGTTCTGGATGAGTTCTTTGTGGTTAGCGTCACGCGCGCTGAGGTTACAAAGCAGGCCCACAGCGTAGCTATACTAGTGCTAGAGCAGTACGTTGGTAGCAAACCTACCGCCGGCTGTCGATGTTGAGAAAGTGGAGCATCCGCTTGCGCCGACCACTGACACCGGTGAAGAGGAAGGGCGTGACCCCAAGCTTGAGCAGAGTGTCGTGGTGCGCGGGGTTTTCACTTAAATTGAAGAGTGCGTGGAGACACAGCGACAGCGTTTCTTCGAGGCCGTGGAGGCCGTTGGTTTGCAGTTGCGCGAGCTTCAAGAAAGAGTACAACACGCCTTCGTTGATCACTTGGTTCTATAGTTAGCGGTGAGGCTGCCACCGCCGGTAGCACAGCGTACGCGCGACGTCGGGTGTGACAGGAGGTTGTAGAGTGTTTTGGCGTGAACCTGGATGGCATCGCTCGAGTTGGAACGCAGCAGCGCAACGACCACAAAGTCTTTGAGCTCCTCAGCATTCCAGATGCAACTAACGACCGTCATTAGACACTCCACGGGCGGCGACAGCACCCAGCGATAGCAACGTTGCAGGCAGCGATGGCCGCGTTCTGCTGGCACACGGACGCTCGCCCGAGCTTATTGAGCGCATGGGCAAGCCCTTGTGTCGTGAGGAGCAGGTCCCGACCTGCGGCGGTGAACGAGACGATTGCAAAGGTGGATGCGCAAGCCATGAGCGTCGCAGGGTCTTCACTCACGTTGCACGCCTCAACGAGCACTAGCAGCGATCTGTGAGGCCATCGCCTCAACGCACACACCAGCCAGAGCTTGGGCGCTCGTGTGCTCCGAGGCGCATATGTGGTAAAGCGTGCTGGTGCAAAATGCCTGCGTCCCAATTGCGTAGGTACTCTGCGTTGGCGTCTGGAGCGCCGACCGGCTTAGGCGCAGAATGGCTTGCTGGATTGGCTCGGCGAAGAGCACAGCAGCCCACTCAGCCTCGACGGCGCCGTCGTCGTTATGGAAGAGCCACAGCAGCGTGCGCGAGAGCGCAAAGAGTATACCTACACCCGTTGTCATGGCCGTTCGGCGCCAATCTGGGGTACCAGCGCAGTAGTACTCGACAGCGCCGTGAGTGGCCGCCGTGTCCATCGATGTCAAAATCACTTTTACGAGCGCATGCACGTGGGGAATGGCACGGATCTCACTCGCACAGTAGCACATAGCCGCTAGAAAGCGCAACTGCGACTACACACGGCACCAGCGTACAGGACATCGAAGGCACGGCAGCGATGCCTACCTCGACCCCGTTGGCCACATCGTCGTAGGCGTCCAGAGGCCCTGCGATGCGCGGCTTGACGGCATGGAACGGGTCAACGCCAGCGTCCGTGGCCGGCGGCGCGTAATGAAAGCCAAAAAGCAGAGCTTCCATGAGAAACTCTACATCACCAAGGAGCACGGTGCGCAGCCGGCTATCGAACGTC
The DNA here is from genome assembly GCA_002081595.1 of Achlya hypogyna. Taxonomy (NCBI): domain Eukaryota; phylum Oomycota; class Saprolegniomycetes; order Saprolegniales; family Achlyaceae; genus Achlya; species Achlya hypogyna. The sequence goes on along the minus strand of JNBR01002127.1, from coordinate 18,206 downwards.
CAGTAGCACATGGTTTTGCTAACGCTCCAGGCGAAGGCCGGAGACGCAGCCTTGTGCGCATGAAACGCGAACGCAAGGCTGCTATCCACTTCGAGCGTAAAGCAGCTCTCGGGCATCTGCTGGTAGCATGCAATGTTGACCAGCGCCACGAGCGCGTCTTCCTTCATGCTCGGGAGGTGGTCCGTCGTCGGTGGTAACAGCAGCGCCTACAGTGGTTCGTCATGGACACACCGCGCCAGGCGTGTACCGCGTTGAGCACGGCAACGACATTAGCGGCGACGAGCACGCGGGTGCAATGGGCGTTGCGCGTGAGGTTGGCAAGGCTGCGCATGCCATTGTGCACGCACTCGGGGCTCGGGCTCCAGCGAGCGAGGTCCACCGCGCGCCGTACCAGTGCTTCGTTGTCCGCAAGCACGGCCTTGACGTACTCGTCGTTGGCCGACAGGTTGGCCAGCACACGGCTCGCAGGCGCGAGGATGAAGGCAAATGTGTCTGCGTGCGTTGAGCGCATGCTGTCGTAGAGCGAGAGCAGAAATGCGATCGCCTTGAGGCTCCACGCACCCAGAAGCATATGCAGGTCGATGTACTTGCTCAAATGGCCCAGAGCTGGTGCCAGCAGCTGCGAGATGGCGATTTGCTCGTCGTGAAGCACTACGTCTTTGATGTTCTGCACTGTTTGCAGGCGCGACCGGTTCCTAGATCCACTACCGTCAGTCTTTCGAGTTGCTTGATAGCGATGCATACTGCAAGTGCACATGCGGTGCGTGAATTAGCGTGTAAAGCAATTCGCCGACACCGCCTCGGACGGCACCCGACGCGCTCGACGGTTGGAGACTCATGTTGTAAATGGCTTCTGCGGCAAAGATGCCTACGACTTGTGGGCCATCGCTTCGACCCGCCGCGCGGCGTACCGTGGGCCGGGTCTTGGGCCAGTTGCGAGAGCGCGAGGATGACACCGATGTTGGTGTGTGCGTTCGAGCCGCCCCCCGCAAAAAGCTTTTCGGGAAAATCGCAGCCGTGGGCAATCATGTTGATAAGCGTCTGCACGCACAGCTGCTGCAGCGGAGCATACGGCAGCGACAACATCGACGAGAGCTCGATAACCTACGTTAGCGGTGACCGCGGTGGCGCGCGAGAAACGCACGGCTTTCGAGGTGTGCAGAAACTTGGCGAACGGTGCCATCGTCGACAGGCGGCACAGCGTGAGTGCGCAGAGGCACTTGACGTCGTACGACGGCGACCACGAGATCTCGAGGACACCGGGGATGCCCTTGTTTTCGATAAAGCTCGCGAGAGTCTACGACCTCAGAGTGAGCGGCTTTGCCGCTGCTAGAACCGACTTCTTCGTCGGCTGTGGACGTGAGGTTGGCGAGCGTTGCCGCACAGTACAGTGCGAGCCGGGTGTCGTCGACGTCGCTCAGATCGGCGATGTTCTGCGGTGTATGAGATGAGACCTTGGCAAGAACGCACCTGGATGGCCCCCGAGCGGATGATCATCAGCTCCGAGTGTGGCTGTTTGGAGAGCTTGTACAGGGACTCAGCACAGCGCGCGCGCCCTTCGGCGTTGTGCAAGTGCTGGTACACCTTACCCGCGGAGCTGATGCTACCATTGTTGTTCAAAAGTGCGTCTGCCGAGTGCACACTGCGCACAGCGGCGATGAGCCAACGCTCCTTGACGCTCGATGTCTCGTACGCCAGCGGCGCCTTGATGCGGCTCTGGTAGATGACACCATCAAACCCCCCGGCCGATGGCGGTCGACCCGGTGCCTGAGGCTGTGAGCGGATCATCTTTTTGCGGGCCTTGAGCGACCCGAGTGCCGGTTCCTTGGCCAACGCCGGCAGGCTCGCGCGGCTGCCCACGGTGCTCGGCTTGGGCGACAGGAGCAGGCCGGCGGACGCCGTCGCGTCCGTGCTGTTGCGGCTACGCGCTCCATGGCTCACCGGCCCCTGCGGCAGCATCGGCCTAATAATAGTCTGGGAAAGGCGAAACGATGGCAGCACCCACACGCCATCGACGATCGTCCAAGGCGGACGGCATACGTCCAAGGCGGACGGCATACGCCCCGCTCTGTATGCTGCATTGCATCAGATTAGCGTCGGTGAATACGGTTGACCGCACGGTCTTGAGCTATATGGCACGCAGCCAGGATACTGTGGAGTCGATATTTGCTGGACCGTTGGAGCCAGGACGGGAGTCTGTGGTCAGGGCTCTAGCAGTCCGTCGCGGTGTGAGTTCCCAATTTCCTTCACAGTACACTCGTTGGTGTCAGGGAGTACAGCCTCACGTTGTCGGTGATCTGGCGGTAGTGAGAAACAATGAAAGATCGAAGCGCGCTTTGTGTCAACCTCTGGTGCTCACCAACCCGGACTTCAAGAAGCCGTTTACGTTAGAGATGGACTAAAGTGTAAACACTCCAGCGCAGGGCTACTATTCAGCGAACGAGCTGGTGTGCCTTGCGGCGGATGTGGTCAAAGCAGCGAAGAAAACACAAAAAGACTTCGTTATGGACGACACAGATTAGGGCGCTGGCGTCTGAACGCGGGCGACGCTGGGCAGATGCAGCTTTGTCATCCACCGGCCGACGTGGCGGCAGTCGGTCGGCACCGACACCGTAACCACTGGGCCGCCACCGTACCATCCGTGGTACAAACGCCAGCTCGCCGGGTCGATAAGTCTACACAGCGGTGGTGAGGTACAATTGCGGAGAGGCTATTTGTACCGGGCATCGCTCTTGAGCTCGAGGTTGGCCCGCACCTGTGTGCCCGATGTATCGAGCAGCGCCCCGTTCGAAATGGGGCCTGGAGGAGTTTTCTTCGACGCCACGAAAGTCTAGAGACGGTCTGTCACGGTGGTTGCTGCGGGAACGATACGTACGAGCCAGGCTTCGACCCAGTGAGCATCGACGACGAACCAAGTTTCGCCAGGTTGCGGTAGAGACTGGTGGCAATTGCGTACAGCGACAAGTTCGGCAATGGGATCGTGCAGCGGGGAGATGGTCACGGCGCTGGCAGGGCGCGTCAGCGGCGCGGCGTAGGTCGTTGGTGGCGTCGGCATCGTGGATTCGGACCGCGTGCGCAGCGGCTTGGTTGCACGCGTTACACACACCTGGCCATAAGGGCGATCCTGGCGGAAGGAGGTTTGGCGCATCATGGCTGGCGTCGGCAGCAAATCAAACCATTGCTCGTCTCCCTAGATGGCCATGACCACAGGCTCGGTCGGGAGGAACGTACCGCAGCGCCGACAAAGAAGTCGCTCGGGATGAGCACAGTGCCCATCTCCTTGTGCGTGAAGCCGGAAACGTGCTTCACAGCAAGGCTCACGCCTTCAATGTCGCCGATACTGACACTGCCAAAGTCGACGTCGCAATTCCAGATCGGGTTGCGCGTCATTTTGGCCACCTTAGTCTTGGGCCCAGGTCGGGCCTTGCCTTGACGCAGCACTAGCGCGGTCTCGCAGACACAGTTGCTCGTGAGTCCGTCGCTGCCGAGCGCAACAAGGCCCTTTCCCGAGACAACAACGAGGCTCACGTCGGCAGCGCCAAGGAGCGATTGCTTCTTCGAGGGCGACACCGCTACCGCGTCGTACATGCTGACAATCAAACAGTTGCCACAATCAGCAAATGTGCATTTTAAAAGAACTTATTCGAAAAATCAAAATAATATTCTCATTTTAAATATTGATTTCATCATTTTTATGACTCCAGTCACTGAACTTCTCTGATACTTACATATCGTTTGATACGATTGGACAAAATTCTGCAATTTAAATGACTTCAACTTCGTATCTTGGCGAAGTTGCACTTTCCCGATCTTCACTTTGCACCTCTCGTCCGCTGCCAGGCAGTGCGAGGCCCCTTGCGAGGTCGTAGCTGCCAGCGCAGTCATAGCTTCAGCGCTGTGTACTTCGCGAGCGCGGTCTCAACTTCAAATCCATTGCATTACCACAAGCAACCATGGAGCTGTGCAAGGGTGGGAAGTAGCAACAAGCTGGACATGATTCCATGGCCGACCTGCTGTCAGTGAGCGTTGCCACAGAGCTGGCCACGGCTTTGCAGTGGATACCGATGTCTTGCATCGCGCAAGTGCACCAGGGTGATCGTTCCAGCCTCTGTTTTGGTCGCAGTCACTCGTTCCTCGCAGACATTCGTTCCTACAGGATGGATACATGATGCGGGACGCAAGTTGGGGGTGTCAGGATGGTTCTGATGTGAGTGCGTGCAATTCGTTGTACTGAGGTACTACATGTACCGATTTAGATTGACGGACCTCCACTACGGAACTAGTGGGACGGCGACGGCCAAACCTCGGGGATGAGTGACACACAAACAATAAACATGGTCGTTGGTTAGCTGCGGACAGAGTACACCTCAATGCGCAGAGCTTGAACTGATGACAAGACGAGATTAAGGGTACTGCTGGAAGAAGTTAGCGAGGCCAAAAGCACCGCCTGTGAAGCACGAGTAAGCGAGACCGAGGTACGTGCGCTTGGGTAGGTCCCACACGTACACGGCAAGCACTGTGGCGCTCCACATCGCGATGGCAGCGAGCGCGAAAGTCTCGTAGAACGTCTGGCGCTTGACGTCCGAGGAAGCAGCCTGCAGCCACGCTGGGACGTATGCGCACCGCGCGGTGAAGGCGACGAAATGATGTTCGCAATACTGGGCAACGACGCTCGTAGCGATGAACATGATGAAGAACGTGGCGAGCACCGAGCCCTTCTCGAGACCGACCCAGAGCAGCCACTCGACCGTGTCCAGCAGCAGCATCGGAATCTTTTGACTCTACCATGGCTTACTTAAGCGTATCCAGCACTTGTTATTGCTCGTTCAAAATCTGCTCATTTGAGTTTGATGCCAACTAGCACATATCGATACCAGCACATGGGGGTTTGCTGCAGGATCACTTTATCCCACGCACAACGACACTACGCCATGGTACTGTAGCTAATGCTATGTGCTACCGGCCCACGTCCCGTCGATGCATCGCGTGGGTTCATTCGCTTGCCTATTTACGTCCCCAGACATCCATGCTCAAGTACATCAGCCCCCCGTCAGCCATGAAGATCCAATCTGCTTACCAAGCTGCTACATAATCTGTAAGCTCTTTAATGATGTTTTCATCTCTGATTTGGCACGACGGTCGATGGCTGGCACCGGCGTGGGCCGATTTGCTGGTTGATTTTGCCTCTGCCACCAATCGAGCGCTTTTTAACGTTAGAAAGCCCTTGAAAGCGCCAGCGTCCGGAAGCCGGCGTTACTATCCGACACATAGCCGGACCACGACCAGCGATGGCCAAGCCGCGGGAGGACGCGGCCGACAGCGGCATGGACAAGGAGAATGAACGCAAGCGACAGCACGGCAAGGTCATTGTCTCCAAGATCCCTCGGCTCTTCCTTGCGCCGACGCCTGCCGCTAAGTCCCCCGCCGCCAAGAAGAAGCCGTCCAAGATTCCCAAGCTCTCGGGGATTCCCCGGCGACGTCAGCTGGCCGAACCGTTCGATTCATCAAGCGACGGCACGATCAGTGAATGTCCAACAACAAGCTCCGTCACGGACCAAGACGATCCGTTCGTCGCCACCCTGCGGGAACTCGACATCGCGCGATGTTTGCAGGAGGATCTCTTGCGCGACAACGCCAAGCTCAAGCAGCAGGCCGAGTTCATCCACACGGAGATCGGGTTTTACTACGAACTCCTCACACAGATTGAGGAAGTTGTGCAGGCCGAGCGCCTTCGACTGCGGGGCCGCCGCATCCTCGAAATCATCTCGGCCCCCATGGCCACGCCCGAGCTCCTCGACGATGACAAGCCTCAAGTCCCCGACGACGCCACTTTCTAAGCTATGACCTCCCATCCTTAATGTATTCTACTTGGTATCTCATCCGTGCTCCGAGTATCTCGCCCCTGCACTTGGCATCACTCTCCTTCGCAGCCGCATCTTCCCGGATCTCTGCAACGCCACTCAGAATCAATCGCCTAGTGCAAGGAAAGCCGTGCTCCAGATGCAGCTAGCAGAGCATGAGGAGCGCTCCAAGTCCGTCTTGGCGGCCAGGGACACACCGCCATTGCCGAAGGTTGCAAGGTCGTTCCAGCCCCATAGCTTGTGCACCATGCGCTCAGCCACCTCTGTCAACGCCAGCTACAAGGCAACATCCTTCGGTGCACACGGCTTAGTTAAACTGCTTAGCCAAAGTCTTGTCGGCGCCTACTTATTCCGGCCCAGAGTGCGCTGCTTCTCAGCATGGACCACGATCTTCTCTTCGCGGGCGAGACCCTTGCGCTTCCGGACGCCCTCGATGAGCTTGCGCACAGCGTTGTGCTCCGCGATCGTCTCGCCGAAGTCCTCGCGCTCCTCCTCGGTCGTGGGCTGAAAGAACGGGTCTTCGTCCATCGTGGCCCAGTGATCGAAGAGCAGCTGGGGGTTGCTCGCGTTGCCGCTCGTGCTCTTGAGCAGCTCCGTGGCAAAGCCGAAGCTTTCAACCACGGGTAAATACGCCTCGACACTGAACAAGGCGCTGCCGTCCGTGAGCTCTTCCGACACGACGCGAGCCCGCCGCCGGGCAAAGACGCTACAAGTTGTCAGCTCCGCCAGCGCTTATGGTGCTACCTGTAGAGCTTGCCGAGCTGCTCTGACTGGCACTGCACGCTGCACTTGTACATGGCCTCGACGAGACGCACGGGCTGGTGCAGGAAGGCACTGCGGCACCCGCTCTTCATCGTCGAAATTACTTGGCCGCTCAATGGGCCGTACGCCGACGTTGCCTGCGCGTCGGCGTCGAGCGGCGTCACGACAAGGTCCTCGACCACGAACGCCACGCCCCACACCGGCTCGTCGCAAAGGGGCCCGCAGGCCGTCGCGAGCTGAAAGCCCGACACGAGGCTCGACTCAAGCTTCTGCCGCTCGTCCGTGACGATGGCGCGGTTCAAGTGGAAGAGGTTGGACGGCGCGACGAAGTCCGCAACGTTGTTCACGAGCACATTCGGACCGACCTGCGCGTTTCAGAAAAGCGGAGCTGGTGCGACGCACCTTACGGGGTCCACAGCTCCACAGACGATTGACATCGAGTAGCCGCCAGAAGTCGTCGTCGCACGCAGCAAGGACAGCGGACAACTCGGCGCGCACCGATGCCTGCAGCCTACGTCGGCATGAGGCGGCGTCCTCGACAGTGGCACGCACGGGTCGTCGTCGGTGGCATGGAACCGCTTCCAGTCGTCCGCGTGGGCTTCGAGAAATTCGACGATGGCCGCGGGCAGTGACACCGCCCGCAGGTGCACAGCCACTTGGCCGTCCGGCGTCGGGCACACGAGCGTCTTGTGTTTGCCATCGCTTGAGACGCCCGTGCTCATGTCGGCCAGCTTGAGGTCCTTGAAGATCGTACTCAGCCTAGGTGCGGCTTAGTCACTGCCATCGCCCCGGACGCCTACAGCGCGGTACCGCTAGCTTCGCCACCCACAATTGTCTCGCGAAAGCCCACCAGGGGCTCCGACACATGCAGCGGCACCTTGGCAAAACGCTCCTTGAGGTCCTTCACACAGCGCTCGAGGTGCAGTTCGCCAAGTGCCACGATCACGTGCTCGCCCGTTTCCTAGCCCATCCCTTGGCTCCATGGCCAACACGTCGGCTGCTACCTGCACGTGCACCTCGACCGTCGGGTCCGAGCGATAAAGCCGCTGCAGGCCGGCTTCAAGCTCGGCAAAGTTGCGGGGATCCTCAGGCTCGACGGCCACGCGGACGATGGGCTTGGCTTGGTACGGCATGCGCGCAAGCGACGGACAGTCAAGCGTCGTCGACAGCGTGGCTACGCCGGTTTAAGGCACTGGGAGATCTAGGCGCGCACCTGTCTTGAGCACCTGTTCATGTAGACCCACGATGCCCACAATGTTGCCAGCGGCCACGCTATCGACGCGAATGAACTCGCTGCCCATGACCATGTAAAGGCCGAGGCTGCCGGCCGCCATCGTCGTCACGTGGCCGCTGCCCAAGCCGCCACCCGTGTACTTAGGGCCAAGCACGTGAATGGGCCGGTCGGGCCTGAAAGTGCCGGCAAAGACTCGGGCAACCGCCACATACACTTCCGCTCCGCGGTTGTCCTAGCAAAATTCGCTGTTGGTGGGCGAGGACAGCGAGGGCCTACGTCTTTGATCGGGTACGCGGCGCGCAGTTCCGCGTTGAGAGCGTAGTCCGAGAGGTTTGTCGCCTCGACCGAGAGCATCTTGCAAATGTAAACGACAACGGGCGCGTCGTCCGACACGGCGCAGGCTGCCAACCGATCATAAGCACAGACAATCGCAGATCAATGCTATCAATACCTTGGATCGCATTGAATGTGGCGAGCTGGCCGGGCACACTGGAGTCTGGAAGGCACAGCCGTTCGGCACGCATCTTCTGTGCCGTCACCGGCGACGGTAGCATGCGGGTGACCATCTTGAGCACGGCCGTGGCCAACGGCAGCCACTTGCGCATGACGCACTGCAGCGCGAGACGCCGATCTTTCTGCAGCAACTCGCGGTCGCTGACGACTTTGGCGACGCGCAGGTTCTATACGATACATGTAAGTACGGCCTCGCCACAAGGGAGACCTTGGTAAGCTGGCGCAAAGGCCCCAATGCGTCCGGGTTGTGCTCCGTGGGCTCCTCCATGGCCTTGTACACGGCCCAGAGCGGTTCAAGCACAAAGGCCACAAACATGGGCTGGCTCGCGGCGGTCCAGGGCGTCGCCCGCATCTTCTTGGTCTTGGCGTGGAAGTAGTTGTCGCCCCAGAGGCCTAGCCGCCACGGACCTTGCGGCATGTCGAACTTTTTGGCGTAATACGCGGCAAAGTAGCCGATACCAAAGGCCCAGCCGTCGTAGGCACTTGCAAAGAGCACGTTGCCTCGTGCCGGCGAAAACATCCAGCGACGTTCGCGGGACTCGGTCTCGTCGCCGTCATCATCAAGCAGCTCAGACGCGTCAACTTCGTTCTGCTCCTCGAGGATGTCGGCGCGGATCATCGAGCTGATAATGACGTTAGCCTACGTGGGTGTCGTGGGTATGCGAGGCAGCGATATGGGAAAGCAGTACCTGCTCGACGATACGGCAAATGTGCTGGTACGCTTCGAGCGGCGTGAATTGCAGCTCGTAGATGAGGCGGTCGATCTTGTTAAGTACGAGGCATGGACGGATGCCCTCCTGCCACGCCTGGCGGAGCACGGCATGGGTTTGCGCGCAGACACCTTCGATGACGTCGATGAGCACGAGCGCTCCGTCGCAAAGCCGCACGGCCGTCGACACGTCAAACGAAAAGTCAACGTGGCCCGGCGAATCGACGAGGTTGATCAGATACGGGACGGTGGCATCCTCGCCAAGGACGGCCTTTTCCGCGGGCGTCACGGGCCCCTCATACAGCAGCGAGATGGCGCTCGACTTCATCGTGATGCCACGCAATTGCTCTTCCTCTGTGTTGTCCAAGTACCGAATCTACCGCAGCGCATGAGCAACCCGCCGAACAACACCTGATCCGACCTTGCCCGCCAGGCGGTCCGAGATGATGCCGTTGGACGACACCAGGCTGTCACTCAAGGTCGTCTTGCCATGGTCGACGTGCGCAATGATGCAGATGTTGCGGATGTGCGCGCTGTCGCCTTGCAGCGCCGCCAGAGTCGCCGTACCCACGCGCCCGCCCGACATGGCCCAAGACAGATCACAAAATGGTGACCACCAATCAAATCCCCAGAATAGACCTCTATCCGGCGCATCCGGATGTCCATTCGCGGTCACGCAACCGGTTTGACGCTCCCATTGAGACCGGTGGCGTGACCGCGAAAAAGGCATTGACCTGCATTCTGAGTTCCTTTGGCGCCATAGCGACGTTGCCAGCAACGTTCTGTAGGGCACCCGCCCGTCAGCGTTGGCCCGTTAGACGCCCGTCGCAGGGCAACTGCCAGCCTGACGGCCCAGCTGCTGTGAGCATTTAATGGCGCGGGAACTCCTTGAGGTGTGTCGTCGGGGTTTGAAGCACGCCGCCGAAACACTGGTGGACTGGCACCTCGATGCACCAAGTAGGAACCCAAAGCAAGATTGCGGTATACTTTGATTTATCTATCTAGAAGACTCTCGACACACGTTGGCAGACCAATCTGCTGTCGGTTTAACAAAGCTTTGACATGAACCTTATTCGTGATTTCATTGAAGCGATGGGTGCTGTTTGATCGAACCTTCGTGCGGTGCGTGCACGAGCTGGTGGCTACAATGGTGTACATTTGCTGTTTGGGCAGTAAGCCAGGTATGAGATGCTTTGCATAGGCTGTCGTTGCGTGCAGGCATTCGAGATGACGGTGCGGTGCGCTGCTGGATTTGAGTGTTCATGCAGCATTGAAGGTACTGAATAAGCGAATTTGAATGCTTTGTTATCCGGTGACCGGATACGAAGAGTGGCAGGCGACGGTGAAAAAACGATGAGCTTCAGCGTGCGCCTGCGGAACCTTCGGACTCGGATCGTGTACTCGGCCAACAAGCTGCAGTACGACACACAGAAGACGGCCGAGCGCATCTGGTACGGATCGAAGAATGTGGGCAATGCTACGGTCCAAGTGCCTTTTATGATTACGACGGCCATGAAGGGCGACCTTGCAAAGGCCGGATTCCCGCCGCAGGCTATTGCCGGGCTCACGCCCGAATCGGCCCACGCCATCCTTTCGAGCAAAACATCCTTTGAAGCGTATCAGTCGCAGGTCGAGGCGGCCGCTGCGAAAGTGCAACAGCCTTCGACGATGCCACCATCGGCAGCGATCGCCCTCGTGCCTGAAGTGCCTAGCGAGGATCCGACCAGCACCCCAGCGACGTCGTCTGCTGTGGCAATTGTGCCGGATGTGCCGACTCGGCAGTAATAGACTTGCTGCCTCTGTCGCTTCTGTATCCAAGCGATCGACACCTCTGGTGTAGTTGGGTTGTGTCCACATTGGCTGCATTGAACACGACCGGCAAATAGAGAATCCACCAACGTATTTATAAAGAGAAAATCTAGGCGTGTGCTTTGCGCAAGGCAATGACAATCGCGCAGGAGCAAATGATGACAGCGCCAAGAACGCTCCAGAGGTTGATGGCTTCGCGGAGGAGCGTGATGTCCCAAATGAACACAAAGACGATGTCGAGGTAGCGCATGACACTAGCAATGCCCACGTTTTCAAGTTGGAAGCCTTTCGTCATGAAGAGCTGCCCCACGAACCCGAGCACACCCGTGGCAACGGCCGCGGCCCACACGTCGCCGGTAAGAGTGACGTTGATACGCTACAATGGCTGTGAGATACGGCAGCGACGACTACCGACCTGTTCGACCAGCAGCATCCAGAGGCCCGAGCCCACCGTGGACGTTAGCATGAAGTACTGGATCACGACCATGAAGTGCAAGCCTTTGAGCCCGCGGACAACAGTGTAAACGAGAGCTTGAGTTGCAGCGGCGCACAAGCCGCCGACAACGGCAAACTTGGAGCCGTGGACGTCGGTATCGTGCTCGCCAAAGAGAATGGTCGGGCGCGACACGAAGACTACACCGACAAAGGAGCAAATGGCACAGCCAAAGCTGATCGGGTCGATCTTCTCGTGCAGAATGAGCGCGCCCTAGTCATTCGATGTTTGTGAGTCGGCAGCCAAGCGGCAGACACGTACGAGGAAGAACGACCACACGGGGCTCGTGAAGATGATAACACTCGCGTCCGCCAACACCATTTGCGACATGGTCCAGAAACCAAGGGACATGGACGTAAAGCCGACGAAGCAGCGAATGCCAAGAAAAAAGCGGTACTCGGGTGCAACGTACAAGCTCACGCCATTGAAGCGGATAGCCACCTACCACTCGGACATCACGCCTTGTCCATGCACCGAAACACACGTACGAGAATGAGTAGCCACGCGAAGAACGAGCGCCAAAACACCGTCTCCATGGACGACATGACGTAGCTCTCGTACCTATGAAAGCGATGAGGCTTGGCGCATTTGGCGTGGACGGGACTTGATGGCGCAGGACATGAGACTGAAGGTAAATGCCGAACACGCCACGAGAGAAAGGCCGAGGAGATGGTGGTGCGCCACAGGCGCCGGCGCAACGAGCGGCAGCACTTCCGCCTTGGAGCCCGCCATCGCCATTCTACTCCGTTGGTCGAGGTAAAAGACGCAATAAGAATGGCGGCCGTCCGCTGAAATCCACTTTTCAGCCAATCGGAGGTGTCTGCGACGTCGGAACGAGTGCAATCTGGCGGCGCGACGTCGTCGAGAGTTCAATGACGTTCCTGGGCCTCGACGTAGCCGCCGGCGTCAGCGGCAGCCACCTTCAATCGTTCACCAGAGGGTATGCAACTGGAGGTCTCTACACCCTTGGCGCCTACGGACGAGGGCCTCGTCGGGATATCTTGAGTCTGGTTGAAGTTGCGACAGTGGACCACAACAGAAGCGACGTGAATGTCGGCGCCAACTTCGGACGTGGCCGTGCGAGATCTTGTGGCTGGCGACCATTGTCGCCCCCCCACAACGGGGCCTTTCGACAGGGATGAACGGCGCCCACCAAACGGAACAAACGGTAGAGAGAACCAGAGCCCACGATGACCATCGGTGCGATGCACCAGTTGGGTTCGCGATCTTCCCAACGGCTCCTTGGAGATTATTGGCCACCGACATAGCACAAATGCGCTCCAAAGCTGGCCATGAAGACTGAAGCGTCTCCGCTCGTTGTGCATGAGGTTGCGCCACCCCACCACCTCCTTGGCCTATCGCTCGTCGCAGCCTCGGCTTTCACGTTCAGCCTCATGTCTTGCGCTGTCAAGTAGGTCTCCTTGGTTGCCCCGCAGGTGCATTTCGTAGGTTTGAGAGCGATTCCATGTCGTCCTTTTGGCGGTCGCTCATTTCGTGGATTCTTACTCTGGTTGATTGCGACAGCCTCGGTACTCATTCACCATCTACGATAGGCGACAATTTTGGGGCAGGGCTCCAGCCTCACGGTCGCCAAAAAGTTCTGGTGGTATCTCGCGCTGCGGTGCGTCGTGGGTTTTGTTTCAATGACACTCGGCTTCTGGACGATGACGCAGATGGCGCTAGCCGATGCGACTGTGATCATTTTTACGAGCCCCATCATTGCAGCCCTTCTCGTACGAGCTCTTTGACTCGAGTTGCTGCCATTCGATGCTAGGGAGCGGTGGTACTTCACGAAAAAGCCGACGGATTCAGCTTGGCATGCGCGATTCTTGCGTTTGGTGGCGTTGTGTGCGTGTCGCGCCCAACGTTCCTCTTTGGTGCCCAGGAAGAGGCCGTCACGAATGGTTCGAAGCTAGCTTTCCTTGGAGGGCTCGGGGCAGCGATCACGCAGGCCGTGGCCCATGTGGCGGTGCGCAAGTTGCAAAGGCTCCATTTTCTCATCGTGACCCACTACTTTTTCCTCACAAGTCTCGTCCTCTCCGCTGTTTGGATCGCTACGACTCAAGATGTTCGACTCCCATGACGCTTCGAGTCTCAAAAATGACTAGGGGTTTGTATGGGCCATGCCGGTGTCGGCGTGGGTGGTCGCCGTCTCGACTGGCGTGTTCGGGTACTTGGGACATCTCTTCTTGACGAAAGGCTTTCAGCTTGAGAACGTGGGTATTGCGAGCGTCATGCGCTATCTGGACATCGTTTTTGTCTTCATTTGGGAAGCAACTTTGCTTCAAGAGCCCATCAACCCGTGGAGCGTCGTGGGTGCGCTTGTCATTTGCGGATGTGCCATGGGCATTGTTGCCCGCAAGGCCGCCTCAATCAGCTGCTAGGAAACAACTCAAAGGGCAAAAACATTGCCTAGTCTTGTCGGAAGTTGTCGCTTTGTTCTTATAGTCAGAGCGATGGGCGACTACAACGCGAAATACCAAAGATTGCAAGGTCCCCGATGCGGAGCTGTAAGACAGGAAATGCTGCCAGCCGCAAGCAATCAGAAACAGAGTTGCAGAATCCGCGACCCGGTCAATGAGGACCGACATTGCAACTGTCAAGGGTTGGGGAAATACCAGTTTGAGAACGCCGTCAACATGACGACGCTCAAAACGCTTTGAAGTCCGCAAGCGCCCTTAGGGTGAGCTTTATCAGGCCAGCTTGAGTCTAGTTTGAAGTTGCGACAGTGGACCACAACAGAAGCGACGAGAACTTCGTCGCGAACATCCACCTTGACCGTGCAAGATCTCGTGGCTGGTGACCATTTCGACGGCCTCTTGACAGCGAGGTTTCCACCAACAGTATCAACCATACGGTATGACCCAGATGTCCTTGGTACGTCGTGGCGTAGTGCACCCGTTGGGTTCGCGATCTTCCCCACGGCTTCTTGTCGTCCATTGGTAATCACTATTGCATTTCCGTCCTTCAATTTGACAATGAAGAGCGAGGAAGCTCGGCTTGTGCCGCCTGTGGCGAGGCCACCCCACCACCTCCTCGGGCTGTCGCTCGTCGCAGCCTCCGCTTTCATGTTCAGCCTCATGTCTTGCGCCGTCAAGTAGGTCTACTCACTCGCGCCGAGCCTTGCTGGACTCTGTAGGTTTGAGAGCGGGACCATGACGTCGATGGAAAGTGTGTTTTGGCGGTCGCTGTTTTCGTGGCTGTTGACTCTGGTTTGTCGCGATAGCCTTGGCAACGATGCTATAATTCGTGTACACTAGGCCACGATTTTGGTGCGAGGCTCACGCCTCACGGTCACCAAAGAATTTTGGGGATACCTTGCGCTGCGATGTGTTGTCGGGTTTATTTCCATGGCACTCGGCTTTTGGACCATGACTCAAATGGCCCTTGCAGACGCAAGTGTGATTATCTTTACGAGCCCTGTTCTCGCAGCCCTTCTCGTATGAAATCGATCATCTCAAATGTCGTGTCACGAACGCACAATGTAGGGTGTAGTGCTTCTTCACGAGAAGATCGACAGGTTCAGCTTGGCTTGCGCGATTCTATCGTTTGGTGGCGTTGTGTGCGTGTCGCGGCCAACGTTCCTCTTTGGTGCTCAGGACGAGGCCGTGACGAATGGATCCAAACTTGCCGTTCTCGGTGGGCTCGGGTCTGCGAGCGCACAAGCTATGGTCTACGTGGCAGTGCGCAAGCTCCAAAGACTCGATTTCCTTGTCGTGATTCACTACTTCTTCCTCACAAGCCTCCTCTTGTCGACTATCTGGATTACTACTATCGAAGAGGTATTTTTTCACAAGGTGACGTCAACATTTTCACGGATCTTAGGGATTCGTTTGGGCCATGCCACCATCAACATGGGCCGTCGCCGTCTCGACCGGCGTGCTCGGCTACTTGGGGCAGCTCTTCATGACGAAGGGCTTCCAACTCGAGAATGTGGGCATTGCAAGTGTCATGCGCTACCTCGACATCGTCTTTGTCTTTATCTGGGAAGTCACACTTCTGCACGAGCCCATAAACCCGTGGAGCATCGTGGGTGCGCTTATTATCTGTGGATGTGCGATTGGCATTGCTGTCCGCAAGTCGCATCTCAAGTAGTCATGGATCTAATACGAGCAGATGAGTACTGTACACGGATATCAGTGGGAAAGATGTTCGGCGATTGAAGGCTGCTTGCAATTGGATCACTGCTAGGTATGACTGGCTTACAGACGCTGACTAAAATACGCATAGGACTAGTTTGGCCTGAAAATTCAAGCAAGCAGCAAAACCACCTACCGTCGAGTGTCTCCACGTCAATTTCACACCTCGGTTGAATAGAACAACGAGCGAAGACTAAACTACTGCACTTCTCGTTTGAGCATTTGGGCACGTGGTCCACGATGCCAAGCGCCGACGTGAATTCCTTTGTGCACTGGGCAGATATGGGTCATGAACCCGTTGGCTTCAGCTTCTTCACCAACGGCTTTACCTTGTATTGGTCATTTTATCACGGAGTATTTCAAAATTGATCATGGAGAGTGAAGCTGCTCCGCTCTTGGGACGTACAGCGGTACCTCACCATCTCCAGGGGCTTTTGTACGTAGCATCCTCAGCATTCATGTTCAGCCTAATGTCGTGCGCCGTCAAGTAGGCCTGCTACCCTACTTCCCGGCTCATGCATCTGAGGTAGGTATGAGAGCGAAACCATGTCGACCATGGAGAGTGTGTTTTGGCGGTCGCTCTTTTCGTGGATTATTACGCTGGTTTGACTCTTGAGCTTGGTGCTGCAGCTTTACAAAACTGATGGCAGGCCTCGATGGTGTGGCATGGCTCAAAATTTTCGGTGGCGAAAGAGTTTTGGTGGTACCTAACTTTGCGGTGCGTCGCGGGCTTTTCTTCGATGGCTCTGGGCTTCTGGGCAATGACTCAATTGGCCCTTGCGGACGCGAGCGTCATCATTTTCACAAGTCCG